>JABUQX010068152.1:0-7500 GCA_015478945.1 Trachelipus rathkii | reverse complement strand
TTTACTGACTGCAAGCGCTAGGCAACGCGCATGAAAAAACTTAACGTCGACGTGCGATATTGCAAAGACAATTCACTCACCTAGTTGGTGTTGTCGGGGTGACTGGTTCGCAACCAGAAAGGTGCACACCATTGAAACGTGTGGTGATGATTTTGTGGCGGTTTACGCAATCCGAGCTTTCTCCGAAAAGTAGTCGCCGCTTAAATTGGGTTGGTTGGTTCACGCTGACGAGAATAAGCAGCGGAGAAAATTAGCTTACAGACTCGTGCTTCCTAGCTATTATCTCGTCATAGCGATATCCACTGTGCCAGATACCTATTATGCATCTAAAAAAAGGATCTATGTGTGCTTTTTTCCATCTATTCTCGAGATATCTATGTTTCTTTCACGAAACGCTTGATATGATATTAACGAATAGCTATACTAGCGTAAGCGAATAATAAATTAACAGTGGATGCAAGAATAGATGGGTCACGATGGAATGGATTTCTTTTCAACACTGGCAGAGGGATGAAACGAGTAGAAACGCGCCTCGCATGCTTATTGTGTCATTTACTCAGCATTATGACTAGATAAATATATGTTGGCGCTTATCATTCGATGACCGCAGTCTCGTGATGAGACCGTATGAAACTACCAGATTGATCAACCGTGATATCAGGCACCCGATACAGAGCGTCTCGTAGATATTTTTTCCATCCCGGTGACGACAGTCCTATTGTAACGATGGCAGGATGGGTGATGGCGCGACGGATAAACGTTGTGCCGAGAGCGATTTATCCGAACAGAAGATTTGTTCTACTGAAATGAAGCCTCGTTGACTGAAAGAGATATCGTGAGTTAACGCTCGCATGCAAGTCATTTCGTTCAGAGCGGAATACTGATTCAGGATGAGTGAGCCAGAGTAGACTTCTTGTCAGGCGAAGCGCAGAGTTTGTAAATGTCGATAAGGAGGTAATTATGGACAGCGAGGAAATATAGCGCGTATCTGTTACTCTACAATCAACCTATTATAGTTCACTATATCGCGAAGGTGTTCTATGGAGTTAACGGCGTATTGTGAATTAACTTAAAAGCATCACACACATGGAAAGAGTAGCAGTTCAAGAAAAATCGCAAACACATTTTCAGAGTCGAAGAAAAAAAAAGTTACGAACACAACTGGAAAAGAGGATACAAACCAGTGCAAATATGAACGACATCTCGAAGAGCGAAAGGCCAAAGGGGGGACTCTAAAAATTGACAGAGCGGCGGATCATCGGCGCTCTTAAGAAACACCCGTAACTAACTTGATAGACAATTAAGAATCTTCAGACACCAGTCCGTTGTTTTACCTGACCTTCTCTCAATGTTACGCGAATGAGCAAAATATCACGCGAGTTCTAACAGAGGTAAAGATTTTTTCATTTAGTGAGTGTGTTCGCGCTCAATATTATTTATCTCTAGCTTCGGTACATATCATTCACATAAGTAAAACGTATGAGTCTCAAATACAGTGATTTATCTAAATAACGTATATAGCGTTACTACTAAAATGGAGCTATAATAATATGTATCAATACTAAATATTACTTATATGCGGTTTAGAGTAATTGATATATCGGAAATCGCAGACTATGATAGTTAGCAATCTATAGTAATAATTATATACATGATTCCCTCAAAGACAACATTTGTCTTGCCAGGGGGTATTGGGAATATGCCAAGTTTTCAAATTTATCTAGCAGACTGTATTATAAACTCATCAATACTATGATAAACAGACAGTCTCTATACTAGAAAATGAATAAATATTTGAATAAAAATTATATATAATCTTTATAATTAAGCAAATATAAATTGTAATGTGTATTGAGCTCATTACTAGTGCAAACTTAAAAGAGTCGGACTCTGTGACGATAATAAATTAATTGAAATAAGAAATATATGAATACGCGGACGATAATGCATACTAGTACAGATTAAAGTCGATTATATAGTCATTAAGTTGTCTAAAATGCCTAACAGTTAGAGTGTGATCATAAGTCCTAACCACACAGCCACTAATACGCTTTTAATGCAATCGCATGTCACTGCAGGTTTTCATTAAGTCCAATGTGCTCTTTCTCGGATCCGGTCGAATTAGATGTAAGATGATCGAGCACACGAAGGAGATGCCCGACTTAACAGGTTAAATAAAATTCTTGTAGTAGAATATAGTTAAATATTATATAGTATTATTAAATAATAGAATTGTGAAAATCGGGATAATTAATTTCATTTAGATGGATAAAATTTTTGTTTGAGACGTACTAGGCAGTCGAGCGAATATCATGCAGCCTCTTCAAATAGAGAAATTGAAAAAGACATAGATGTCACGAGGAATAACGTTGTGATGACAATTTAAAGCATATTATACTTCTACAACTACCACATGATGGATCTAAGACTGTGACCTAGAGGAATCTAACAATAGATTAATTTACAGATAAAGAGAGGAATTGTTTCTTTTACACTGTCGCATACCATAAATATCACCATCCTTTATATTATGTTATACTGAGTGTCGAGAGTAATGTTACTTTTAAACAAGAAGGCATAAAAAGGACAGAGTGCAGACCATAGTCAGTTTAACACAAGCAAGTCCGAATACAAAGATTATCGTTGTTCTAAGGTCCAATATGGAGAATACGAACGGCACCGGCTTCATTAGACACATTTAAATAATATACCAGGGACTGGCTTGAAACATTGATATTTCTTTTATGTTATCTAGCTTTGACCGATCCAAATTAGGTTTTATGCGTGAAATAAATAATCAGTACAAGATCTCGAGGCGAAAAGTCTATATAAGACCTCGCCCGGTGGCGAGGAAGGGTGTTTTGAGATTTTTAATTAAACTCTGGTGAACGAAGGGATCCTTAACCTGTCTTCATATATGCGTTGTTCGATAAGTCAAAGTGTGTGTTAAATAAATAATAAATTAGTTTTGAACGGTTCTTCTTAAATAATGATATTTCCTATATCTATTCCATTATTAAAATAATTAGAAACAATAAATATTCATGTATTGTTTTATTAAATGATTCCAAAGTGGATGAAAAACAATTTCAAACGCGATTACATTTTTTTTTATTTAAAGTGGTGAAAAACACATTTGTAAAAAATTCCTTTGTTATAAAAATTTTTCATTAACGCTAAGTTTAACAGCTATGGTATTTAAAAACAAAATAATGCCATTTAAAGGGTTGTGTTAATATTTAACAAAATTTTAGTCAAGACAAGAAAATCAATAATAACATCTACTTTTAAATTCTCTATTTGGTAAATAACAGTTTTCTATTTTCAATGTCTGCCAAACAACATCTACCTTTATTTTTTTACATTTCATAATTGCGCGATTTCTATTATTCTACTCTATTTATCTGTATAAATGAAATTGACGTGTTTTTGTGATACTGTCAAAACTCAAGAGATGTAGCAAATTCCCTTATTTCCTTGATCTTTTAACTCTCTATTATTTAAAAATTGTATCACTCTATGAAAAGATTATTTACTATTGTAAAAATAATAACATTCGTCATTCACACCCGATAGAAATCCATGATGTTCGAATCGCAATATAAATCAATCATTCGCTGAGGTGTTAATATGACCAAAGGAAAAGAAGAACAAATTCTCTCCTTGTAATAAACCAGACAAACACATACACTAAGGAACTGGTATTTATTGAGTCGCCAATCTAAACAGCCACGCAGGAGCCTCATTCTTCTGACATAAGTTTTAGAGTATTGTTTACAATTGTTTTTGTGATAACGAATCCTTTGTTAACGAACTCTTATAATTTTAACCTCCGAGGAAACATAAAAACGCTTTAAACTCTGAAATAATCTTGCAAGACCTCTTGTAAGATGCTACATGCTTCCTGTTATATAAGGCAGAAATCTAAAACGTGCCCCCATTGGCGGGACAAAGCCTGATGATGAATGTTCAGATGCATGAAAAGAAAAAATTATATATAAAGATTATTATGTTATTGGTCAATGAATTGCTATACTCTCTGGCATTGGCTCCTTAATAAGAATATCATATGATAGACTATATTAGCATATCCTTATGATAGTTTTACCTTCGAGAAAGCTCGCGGTCAACTACTACCTGCAAGAGAATTATCTAAGTCGCAGGTAGAATGGTTTCTCAAACTTTTCGGATTCTCGCGGTCACCCACTTGACTAATTCAAGTTTTGCGAATCGCCATGTTTATATAATTTCTAAATAAGAAATCCCATTACAAATTACTGCACTAAAACACAATCATTAAAGTTATAAATATTATCAATAAAATTTTGCATGATCACAGCATGCCAAAAGCATTCCAAGGATTTGCCTCCTAGAATATATGGCAAAAATAGATATTTATATGATAACAATTTACAAACAATTAAAATTTCTTTCAACAAGTATTATGGGAACCAAATGTGAAAAATCTGATGAGAAATTTCTTGTAAACTGAACAACTGAAATACAATTTATGAAAAATGTTCAATAACTTTCATTCGTCACCGCACAGACAGAGTGGCGAAGCCTGTGTCGCACCACCACAATGCATGGGCGGTCGTTGGGACCACTAGGTTATTGAGAACCACTTGATTGTCTTGAATACGATTAAATCTATTGGTTCGGTGAAAGTATTAACTTCTTTGATTATGGCTTGTTTTCAAATCAATATTAAGAGATCGAGAAGTGATGTGAGCCGATAGGCATTCTTCCACTATATAATATTTTAAAAAAACTTTATTAAATTTATTTAAAAATCCTTATAAACAATATTACTTCATGATTATGAGCACGCCCAGATGGCGAATATGCCTTGATCGTTAGACCAATTAACATAGATCCGCCGATTAGTACGAGCGCGATCGATCGTATCGCCGATTGCCGAAACTGAAGCTGCTGCAACCTTTTTAAATACAATTAGTAGCGCGAATGATCATTTAACAAGTTTAATTCTTTCATTAGATCTTTGCGAAACGTTTGTGAAATTAACCGATTTAATGAAACAACAATGAGAACCATTATTGAATATCACAAACTTAGAGATTATCGATAAGGGCACTACTACTCCTTCTTTTGCCCAGGAAGATGACTTTCTTGAAATGCTGAAAAATATTTCTATTTTCTTTCCAAATTTGTTCACGTTAAAACTAACCTGCAAATGTCGCCAAATTTTTTCAAGAGAGAACCAAAATGAGGAAAATTCTTCGAAAGGTAGATTTGGCTGCTATACCCTTGTTAAGTTTAGCAAGTCGGCGAACGCTTTAATAAGCGAAGATAGGTATTTTGAAAAGAAATACAAAAAAGCAAAATTTCTCGAAATCGATTTATCAAGCAAATTGGAGAATATTCAAATTCCTTTGTTCGAGCATTTAACTACATTGATTGTGGATTATAACAAAATCGAAGAAATTATGGAGATCTCATCATTGTTTAATTTAAATAAAATTGGTATTCGTTTACACCACATCCATCCATCTTCAACTGTCTTTGATAGCGATCGTGTAGTGATGCTGATTAAGAAAACTAAAGTTAAGGTATTAGAGTTGATATTAACCTTCTATTCGGAAGAAGAGTTATTTCCCAATTACACCTACCCTTTTTTGTTCGATATGCCGGGCGAATTTGAGGATTTTGTTCCTGCTAGACTTAGATGCATAAACTGCCGTGATAAACTCTTAACTAGTATAATTATAGTGGTTGAAATTGAAAATAGAAGAATAATGGAATGGGAAATCAATGAAAAAGGATCCGAGAAGTATCCGAAGTTTACATATAAAAATAGAGTGAATAAAAAAGTGATGGTAGAAGAAAAATATAGTGATATTATCGGTTATCAGGAGCGGGTGGAAATGAGTAATATGGAATATAAATTTTACCAAGGATTTAATGAATTTAATGAGAGTCATAAAATAAGCGTACGACCGTGTCTCGTGTGTAGGTTGATTCGCTATGTTATGGTGTTTTTTATGAGCTACTTTTTCAAGCGTTTGCGCCGAGATTTCGACTTTATTGGAAAACGATGCTGCCCATCTTTTTGTAAAACATATCACACGATATTAGAAGAGAAAATAATCGATTCTTGGGATATAAGTTTTTTTAGAATCAATGTACGAAGGGCGACTAGAAAAACTGATGGTTTCCTCGAATTGAAGATAGGAGATCTTTGTGAATTTAATACTATCCTTCAGAGAAATGCGAAATTTAATTCAACTTCCTTCCCTTCACAATTTGAAAATGTTTATAATTTAAAGCTGGTATTGGATGAATTTTATGAATTTAACTGGGCTACTCAATATTTAAGCACGAAAATTGCCGAAACATTCCCAAATTTAACGAGTTTAGAAATCAGACGTACATATTTTTTTTATTTTTGTCTGCCTTTAAAATCGACGATAATAAAAAAGGTGATTATAAATATGTTTTTAAAAATTTGAAAGAATTAAAAATTGATTTGGTTGAGGTTTTATATCATATTTGCCGTGTTTCTCCAAATCTGGAAAAGATTACAATATGTTTAGGGTTGGAGGGTATTATGTCGAAGGGTTGTGTTTCTATTTGCGACATTTGTGAAATTCTGAACAATATTCAACCTTTAAAAACAACACTAGAACTTAATTTCGATCGTTATTTAGAACTTAAAGAAAAAGTTAGAATTAATCCTAGTAAAATATGCAATACAATTGGCAATTTGAGTTTAGAAGAAAGAAAAAGCACATCAATCAAGAATATGTCAATAACTTTAAAAGACACGTGCGGAAATTCTCTCATTCATTGGAATATAAAACGTTATGGAGGTTCGGAGAGTCCTGATTTTTCCGGTCATTATAAAGAATGGAGAGCCTATAGCAAAAAGAAAAAACTTTCCTCTGAGGACTACATACCCTTAAAATGAAGATTGTTTAATTTTTATTTTGATTTGCAGTTATATTTACAGATTATTTTAGTGAAGTATTTTCAATAGAATAATTACTCCATTAAATAGAATCCATTTGATATAAGTGGAACTAAGAAGCCGATGATTAAAGCATTCAATGAACACTTATTTTTATATATAGGACCATATTTTTAAAGTTTATGAACAAAAATAAAAATATTAAATCTTTTACTATACTAGAAAATTAAAAATTATTTAAAATTATATAACACAAAGTATAATAATAATAAACACTGTAAGTTATCTAATATATATATATTTCTTAAGTGTATTAAAAACAATTAACATATGAAGCATTTTATCAAACAAATGAACCTTAGTAAATCTTACTACCAGAAATTTCACTTAGCTAAAACTAATTAATAATATATATCATTTTAGAAATGACAGTATTAAAAGCTTATTATATACATTTAAATCCATACTTTATTCTTAAAATCTTAGTAAGATATTATTTATGTTGTTATTAGTAATACTTATTAAGTGACAAGTACCGGCATTGTTTACCTATAATAATAATATTAATATCA
>JABUQX010068151.1:17500-25441 GCA_015478945.1 Trachelipus rathkii | reverse complement strand
GAGAGAGTGTTTTTCTGTTAACATCTTTAATGTTAAAAAAATTATTAGCCTATGACCCATATGTGGCAGAGATTACAGTAGTAGAACCATATAAATATATATATGTCTAAGCTATTATATATATACCAGAACTATTATACTATATAAACGTAGATAATAATTCTTATATATAATAGTTATATTATATACTTTATATATAATATACGTTATATTTATATAGTAGCTTTATATATTCTTCATTTATTTTCGAAAAAGAAATAAAATGGAAATGGTCAGCGGTGAAACGAGAAGATACCATAAGTCAACTCTAAGGCTACACAAAGGCCAATCCGTCCTACTTTCGCACATATTCTCACTGAGAATAACCACCATGCTCTCTTGTGTCTCAAGGCCCCAGCAAGCTCGACGAGTTCACGTATATGGGTCCATGTTCTCGGAGCTAGCTTTTCAGTATATAACAGTCACGAAAAATGGCAATTGGTAGAACGTTTGGACATTCATCTATAATTTCGACTTGAGTATAAGAACAGTAAACACGATGTTTAGTTGAATTAGGAGTGTTGGAGAGTTCCACTAGAGACCTATAGAGATTGTTGCGAAAATGACCTACCTCAGCCTAAAGAGAATCAATATGAAGGGTTGGAGACATATTCATCTTGGCTGACATACTCCAGGCGCCCTAAAAGGAGCATTCTGCAAGTTTGTATTTATTTCGCACATAAAATTCGGACAGAGGGGTCCTAGCTCTTTAATAATCAAAACCTTTCACTAAATATACAAGATGTTATCATAGCGTGTTTTTAAGCGAACATCCAAAACATAACGAGTGGCATAAAACTGCGTGAAGCTTCAAGATTGTTCCTACAGCATGTGCCGGTAGACATCCAAATTAACAAATAAAATTGAAAAGAAATCAATAGAAGAAATAAAAAATAATCCTCAATAATTGCATGTGTGCACGATTTCGATTAACGCGCGATTAACCGGCTGTTCGGGGTAGCACTGCATGATAGCAGTGTAGGTGGTTTGCCTTCAGATTTGTCTTATCGAATAGTAGCCCGGAGATCAGTCATCTTAGAACAAACCATATTGTGAGAGGGTAAGAAAAATGCCACATGACTCAAAACAGAGCATTTAGCAGAATATTTAGCCATCCTAGGTTGTGGTCTAGGCAGAAACTGTGTGAGGATGAAGATCCTAATCGTTAATTGCGAAGTTAATAGGATAGTGTGCGTCGTCATTAGCTTTACAAATGACCGCTGATTATTTCTGAATCAAGAACAATTATTTCCAAGAGGTTTGATCTGCAATTTATTTCGAAAAAGAGGCCGATGAAGTCATCAGAGGAATTTATTGGGCTTTGTAAGTCTCAAGCGGCTTGAACGCAAAAACCCATTGCGAAGATCACATATGCCGATTTGTTGTCACGAACCAGAAGAACTGGATCTCCGGAGTCAAATGCGTGGTGCCTTGAGGTTTCCGCGATGGCTGTTCCTACGATGTCTGCAAATAGTATAAGCTGAGCCAAATACTGACCCGACTAAAAGAGTGACGCTTCCAAAATCATTTGTTTCTTGCATCTTGCATTCCACACAACAGCAAGATCCAGGTTCACAACTAGACATCGACATGATGTTGCGCAACTAGAAGATCTTACACCGGCAATACTGAGGGAATCGGTATTAAAGACATTAATGGACGTTTTTAATACGATATAACGTCCTCACTGTAGAAAATAACAGACAACAGCATCATGCTCCCAGATATGCCTGCTGTCTTCATCAACGACAGATTATGTCACTGCTGATGATAAATTGATATAATCTCTTTCCTTTTACCTCTCGAGCGATCCAAGATAAAAAAAGACAGATAGGTCTGAAACCAACCAATTGCAGGGCCCGCATGTAGTGTGGTTTAGAGCACTCTATAGTACGATAATGATGGCATAGCATTAGAAATCCTTCTCCATGCAAGGAATACGCCACAAGAATCAAGCGCTTTCAGTTACATTCAGCGGCATGTAGTCGTTCATTCATCTAATCTGCTATATATTGATCGTCGAGGTTACGCAGCGATGTTAAGAGCCAGTTGTAAATTGCCCTCCAGATCCACAACTTGGATAATTCGTTAAACACCTCGCAGCAACATTCAACCATATTGTGGACAGATGTTAGACCACCGGAAAAATGAAGAACAAAATCACTCGATCTACAGTGTTATTTAGTGCAATCAAATCGCGAGCAACGTTGGTAAAATTATCTGAATATAACCTACGGATTTTTGGTAGGGCCCACACACCGTCACAACCATCCAAGCAACAAATCCTTACCGGATGATCTCTGGAGAAATTCGTTTAAGTTATACTCTGATATCATAGATGTCTAAGTATCTACTAACGCTTCTTTAGGAATTACGTGTTGTCTACTGAAAAACACCTGCTTAGTTATTGACATAACTAGCACTATCCATTCCACATGTCTACTGCTCAAAACAATCGACTGAGTTTTAAAGGAAAAGACAGCTTCATTTTATGTTTTTACCACTCTACGAAGCATAGACAGAAGAGCATTAGTCAACTTGTAAAAATTTACACAGGAACAAGAAAACGGAGTAGTTGAAAGAACTAACAGATCTGTTGTCCTGTCCTCAAGTCTTAAAGAAACTGAACCTTGCTTTAAGTCGGACGAAAAAGGCTTGATGATTAATACTCGCTCCAGCCACGCACCACCAGTACAGTAGACACTTTTCATACTCCTGCCCGAAGGATCATGACTGCTGCGAAGTTACTGATGAAGGACACCGGTTAACACGGACTAAGTCTGATGTATGATGAGTATACACCATGATAACAATTTGTGGATTGACAATTATGAATTATCTTTTAGATTCAAACAGTCAGGTGAAAAAAATTTGAGTTGAAACCAAGAAATTTACTTTTTAATGAATTTTATCAATTGTGCAACTGCTCTATATTGGGAATTTCCATCATTGCATCAATATTGTGATTTGGATATTCTATTGTTTTACAAGAAAATAAATTTTTTTAGAAAATATTGAATCATCCTGATTACCATAAAAAACAAATGTTTTTGTTGTTTTTTCTCTCTCTTATATATTATATATATTAGTATATAGTATAATATATACTAGCTATATATACATATATAGCTATATATATTAATATTATATATATATATATATATATAATATATGTACATATATATAAAAAATAGATATAATAAATAATATATATATAATATATTATATAGAATATTAAGTTCTTGAAGATGCAAGCAAATGATGAAGTTCAAAAGAAAGATGCTTGTATAATATATAAAGAGGAAAAAGAAATACTAAATGATGCATACGTAGGAGAAAAGAAGAGGTTAAATGAACAGTTTGGGAAGGAGGATTTGAAGTGGGACTCTGTACAAGGGAAATTTGAATGCTCTCTGGAAGGAACCGCGAAAAGTTAAGAAGGAGAATAAGGGGATCCTGCTTAGAATAATGATAGGAATGGTAGTTTTGTATCTGATGAAAAGGATGTGAGGGTATGTGGAAAATGCACACTTCGGAGATCTCATAATTTTTGCAGGTAATCGGAAGAGATCTCATCAGTGAATGTGTTGGGTTTGATGGTAGCATTGCAAATGGAACTAGTTGTATTGCTCTGGGATAGTTTAATTATGCAAGTGAGAAGGTAAATGGGAATAGACAGTGGAAAGTTCAAAGAATGGTAAAGCTACTCAGAGTATAAGATAAAATTACTGGTAATGATCAGAATGGAGGCGAGATCGTGACTTGATTGGATTGGAAGTTGTGTAATCCAAATGCGCTTAGGTGGGCATAGTTTCCATTGGGCTGAGGAGAGATAGTATATCACCCTAGTATAGAGGGTAAGGGAGATAAGGGGAACTGCTAGAAAATGAGTGGGACATAGAGTTATTCCTGAGTTTGTAGCCAGGAAATATTAACTCTGGTATTTGGTCGAAAGAAGTGCGTCGAGTGACTGAAGGAACTGATTGGTCTGAAGAACAAGCGTTTAGCCGAAGTGGTAAATAGATGTGTGATTCAAATCTTTAAATGAAACAACAAATGATGAGAAAATGAGGGAAAGAAGAATAAAATTGTATTAGTTTTATGGATTTGCAACAGAGCGTAGATCGGTTAATACGGAAAGCTCTAATGGAAGGTCTTCTGAATGGAATAAAAGTATGTATGAGATACGTGAGGTGTTGTAAGATAAATGTGTCCAAGGTGATTGTTAGTATTAATAAGCCGAGTGAGCCCAATGCTTCGTGTTAAGTCTCCTTGGATATTTAATTTTGTATATGATATAATGTAGATCACGAAAGAGGTGGGGATGGCAGGAAAGTGTAGAATCCGATATGAGCAATTCGATGATTATTCTTTCGACGCGGAACATACTGAGCGAGAGTTGATGTATGATTGGTAGAGAGATTTGGTAAGGGTGTGTAAAAGGAGGGGTTTTGAAAGTAAAACGTAGATAAGGATAAGGTTATGGTTGTGATGAGGATCAGTACTTTCAGTGTGAAGCTTTAATGTCTAGATTGGTGACGCCAGACTGGAACACAGTGTCTGAGTTTAAATATTCAGGGTCATAACTGTTGAATGAAAGGAACGAATATGCCGAGTTAATAGGATAAGTTGCAAACTGCAGGAAGGTGGCTGGTGCAATTAAATCGTTGGTGAATGTATCAAGGGACTAAGAGTCTGGAGTGGCGTAGGTTTTTCTGAGGGTGTGTTGTTACCTTATTATTGTATAGGTAGTGAGACTAGCTCCTGGAATAAGAAGTACATACTGATCTAATTCAGTGTGTTTAATGACATTCTAGGGCGTGCTAGGTGTTAGAAGTAATTGATAAAATGAGGAATGAAACTGTATTAGAGAGATTTTGTGTGTGAAGATAAAGGTGTAAACGAAGAATAATGAAAGTTGTTCGAGATCTGTTTTGGTCAGTGTGGAAAGGATATTGATAGTCGTTGGTTAAATGGATGCATAGTGATGAGTGTGTTGGAACCGACCGGCTGGGAGATCCCGCAAGAAAAATTTGATGAGTCATAGAAGAATGTCTGCGGAGAGAAATGTGAGTCTTTGGCTGAGCAAAAGAAAGGGTGCATGAAAGAGAGAAATGCGCGGGTTTGTGAGGGGTATGTTGTTGTTGGCCAACCTTGGGCCGGGGACTTTGAACCCTACACTTTACGATTTACCATAGTGAGGATCGCGTGCGGTCCCTTGAAGCTTAGGGTGCATTTTCTACTGCTGACGCGGAGTTTGTTACTAATTTCAATAGGTGCAGTACTTAAGCGTGAGGTAAGGCCTGGCTTCTATCTTTTCGACTTTTGTCCTTCTTCTACTGCTTTTCTGTTTCCGATGCTTGTACGCACCTTATTCCCAGTCTTGGGAATAAAAAGGAAGATGAAGATATATATATTATTATATATATTTTAGTATATATACATCTAATCTATATTATATTAATATATCGCAAATATTATATATATTATATATATAGTAGTATATGAAGAAAGAAAAATTTGGAAAGAAAAGTCTCTCAAAATTTTAATTGAAACGTGCACGAGTTTTTATGGTAAGCTGGAGACGTCCCATGTTATATATATATGTATGACATATAATACCAATTTATAATAATTCATATTATAATATATATTATAATACTAATACTAATATACTATATATATAGTATATATTAGTATCAGGGTATAGTAATATATACTCCTATTCAATCCACGTAGAAAATAGAACCTTATGTCTCACTGTCGCTAGAATTTGTGTAATTACAGCATACGATGCTGTGTCTGTGCAGGGGATCATAAGAAGCGATAGGATACTAATCTCATGTGCGACAGGGTACAGATATCATTTATTCTCTTTGAAAGTACAACACATACATCGCTGCGCTACATTAGAAGGACTAGGAGGGTACTGCCATGTGCAACTGCAGGCAATCCTCCGGAGTGAGCTTCTAGACCAGCTAAGTTAACCCTTTGCTTGATGAAGGCCACAGGACGTTGAGAAAGACTCAATAATTGAGCGAAAC
Organism: Trachelipus rathkii; assembly: GCA_015478945.1. Classification (NCBI taxonomy): domain Eukaryota; kingdom Metazoa; phylum Arthropoda; class Malacostraca; order Isopoda; family Trachelipodidae; genus Trachelipus; species Trachelipus rathkii. The sequence goes on along the minus strand of JABUQX010068151.1, from coordinate 19,358 downwards.
GGCTTTGTAAACTTCGCCCAAACGCAATTGCGTCATATCATCTCTGGAGGACTTCTGGGCTAACCCTGAGCGGGCGGTTGAATTTCTTAGGGCTGTCCTCATTCCATATAAAAGGGGCGTCAGCAAAGGTAAAGGTACAGGTTTTACTATATACTATATATATATATTATATTATAAAAAATATAATATAATATTATATATATATATATAATAATTGTACTATATATATATGTAGCTATTTTTCTTTTGTTTGTTGCTCTACTGTTTTGGTCTTACTTTTCACTATATATATTATGTATATATATACTTATATATATATATTATTCGGTATTGTTTGCATAAATAATTAATCCGGTAGTTGATTTACTCATGTTATTGTAATTATTTTTGCTTTGAGTGTTGTTAGAAAGGTCCCGGAGCGATCCTGGAATTATCCATTTAAGGAAGGTTGATATCTTTCTCTGACTCAAGTTTGTTTTTTTGCTGAAAAAACGCTTTATGAAAACATGAATAAATAATTTGAATCGTTAAAACATTCAATAGTTCAGTTTTTAAACAAAGTTTGTTTGTCTTTTAAATACTAATATTATCTTTGACCCTACAAAACTTTAATCTCTGTTATCACTTAAGAGAGAAACACATTCGTTTTATAAATATCCCTCTGACTAATGCCTGCCTGTTGGTGCTTTGATCTCTCTCTCTCTCCTCTCTCTCCCTCCTCTCTCTTTTCTCTCTCTCTCTCATCTCTCCTCTCCTCTCTCTCGCTCTCATCTCTCTCTCTCCTCTCTCCTCTCTCTCTTCTTTCGCGTCTCTCCCTCTCTCTCTCATCTCTCTCTCCTTAATATTTCCTTTACTAAAATCCTGAAAAAAGAGAAAATTCCACTTTTGAAAAATAGAAAACATAATTAAACATGGCTAATTGGATTTTCTGTTTACAGGTTTCAGTTTATTTCAAATACTTATATATTTTATACTTATGAAGAACTGCTATCGTTGAAAGACTTGAATTGTTTGTTATTTCATATTAAAAAAATTTTCCTCCTCTCCAATTATTTCACTAAAAATCCTGTCTCTAAAATGAAGTTTTTAACCTTTTGTAGTAAATGTAATTTTTAAATAAATTAGATAGAGTATAAGATCTAAATTATTTTCACGCTACACTAATTAATAAAAAGTTTCCTAAATCTTTTCCTTATATATTGGCACGATATTTTACTTCAAGAATTAAAACAAGCTGAAGAGAAATTACAGAATAAAAGTCATTTCAATAGAAGTCTAATGAATATTCATCCATGGAAGGAACCATGCGTCAGTGGAGAGATTCCCAACGATTTCCCAAACGATTTTCCAGCACTTGAATCACTAATGTGAATGTCTTTTCAAATTATTTTATTCCGTTTCTTTCTTTTAACAAAATAAGATCTTTTACCACTTTTCCCCGCTTGAATTTAGCCTATGCATAATTTTTCGCTAACTTTTTATAGCTTAAAGCGATTAGAGAAACATGGGTCTCTATATCTCTGTCACACTCTATTTAATATATATATATATATATATATATATATATATAATATATATATTATAATATACATATATATATATATATACTATATATAATATATATATATATAATATAGTATATATAAATATATATACATATATATATATACTATAATATATATATATACTATATAATATATATATACTAATAATATATATTATATACTAATTTCTATGTAAGTATATATTATAATTATTATATTATATATATTATATATATGTATAGTATATATATATAATATATATATAATAATATATATGATACTACTATATATAATATATATATATATATCGAAGG
>JABUQX010068151.1:5000-12500 GCA_015478945.1 Trachelipus rathkii | reverse complement strand
AGATCTTTGTATTTCAACTTTTAAAGGCAACCTTTATGTTTCCATATTCCTTTTCATGGATACTAAGTGCCCTATAGGAATCCATCCAAATTTGTTCCCATTATGTTATAAAACACATTTCAAACATCTTATCAATAAATAGTCTCTATTCATCAGATACATATCTTGCTAATCCCATTTCCGAAAGAAGTCCACTAACGTCGTTACAATAAACAAATTTTTCATCTGATGTGAAGAACTTACCCAGCTTATCCTCTATGTCGCGATAAAACGATACCGTAGTACCATTATGTAGAAGACATTTTTCTTGGCCTTGAAGCCAACAATTCGGAAGGCTGTTTAGGCAAGCGCATGTCTCGAACTAAAACTTTAAACTCACACTGATTAAACCATGAGGGGTGGCCTAAGGCTATTCAGAGGGATGAAATTCAGCATCACTTGCTCATCTGTACTTGAGAAAATATGCTAGGATGATGATAACGTTCTGTCATCAATATCTTTTCAGCAAACATTGGTACTGGTTGGTCAGGTTAGGTCAGGTCGAATGGCGAAATCAAAATTGCTATATTTTATAAAGTGTTTGCTTTTACTGTTGAATCAATTGATATTAGCAGAAATAGCAATCATTTGTATGGTTTTGCTGCTCTTTACAAACAATAGAAATAGGAAACTTCACCTTGGCATTCTTCTCTTGTGACCAAGCCCTCAATGTATCTACACATGTTTTGCAAATCTTATGTGGAACCCAACCTTTGTCTTTATCTCCTAAAGGCATCTTGAAATAAGAGAGGCATGCTTGTTTTAGAAAGGTTAAGATTTATGTCTTTGTTTGTCTAAAGTTAAACAGTCGCAGATACAGCAAACTATATCCGGATCGATGTCACAATTTTTTCGTTTTGTGGATAAGGGTTAACACATTTTTCAGATGTAAGTTGAAGCCAAACCACAAACTGCTATTGTTTCTGAAAGGAAGAAAAATCAACATTAATCAAGACATATTACGATATTTGGCATTTCTAAAATTAATTATGGCTTTCAAATTACTAACACGAAATCGGCGTATAGTGAAATATAAATTGGACCACTGTGAAGTTACATCTTGTATATGTATATGTATATATATATATTATATATATTAATATATAATCAATATCATCAGGTCACTGCTACTACATATTACATGTTATTATTATACATATTATATACATGGCTATTACTATACATATTATTGCTGATATTATGAGGAAGATGAAGAGGCTACATTGATGGGCGCTAGATATTGGTTATTGTTGTTATACATACTAAGTACATATAAGATATATATGTATATATATATACATAGTATTACATTTCCAGTACTTACATATACATATACATATATATTATATATATTTATAGTTATTATTAAATATATATATATATATATATATATATTATTATTACATATTATATATTGTTTAGTATATATACAGTATATTACATATTATTATATATATATATATATATATTAAGTATATATATATGATATATATATATATATATATATATTATTATATATATATACATAAAGCATACATGCGCATATAATAGTATATGTTAGCATAGATAGCGATACAGTTATACATATATACAGAAGGGGAAAGGTTGTTGAAGGGAAGATATACATATATATATATATATATATATATATATATACGTACACAGCATATATATATATATATGATATTATTATTATATATATTATATATATGTTATATATATTATTATATTATTATTACATACATACATATATATAAAGGTTATGTTGTTATATATGCAATATTGCTAATAAGGTTATTGGCTGTTGTTATATATATGTTAATATATTACATAGGCTAAGGTTATTACATATTGGTTGTTGAGCTATATTATTAGAAAGAGCTGTTGCTTGTTACATGGCTAAGGTTATTACATTACATATTACGGGTATATGTATATATATATATATATATATATATATATATATATATATATATATATATATATATATATATATATATATATATATATATAAGGTTGGTTAGCAGCAGTACAATATGTATATATGGCGTAAATATATATATATATATATATATATTAGTGGTCCAAATTCTGTTATAAAAATTTTTTCCTTTTTGGTAGTCTGAACCTTGCAAATTATGAGGTATGATATCAAAAGATTGTATTTAAATTTTTACGCTGATTGAGCAATATTTAATAGTGACACAATGCTGTTGAAATATAGGAATACATAGCTTTTCCACACCATCCCTGAGGTAGCTATAACAGGTGCGTTTTTTTAAAGTGGTATCCCCAAGAGGCCTACTCCACAACTTATTCAATTCATTTATTTAATTTTTATTACTTATTATATGTTTATTCCTTATTTTCATAACTCTTTTTCAGCCGTTTCTTTGATATTCCTGGAAATTTTTCCCTGTGTCTTTCTATAACTTGAAGAATGTATTGCATTTCCTCCTCGTTTTTTGTTAGGTGATTATTATAGTTTTGCACTAGTGCAATAGCTCTTTCGGCATTGTCGTTGATGACATTTATTGATTTGGTAACTTCTTGTGCATTCTTATAGTCCGTTCTTTCGTTCCATTCCAATGGGTCAACCTTGAGAAAAGTGGAGTCCAAACGTAATTTATTGAAGAACAAATGACTGCATTCTGTTATAAAGTCGGCAAGTGTTTTGTTATGAAGTTGATCTTCATTCTTAAATACAAAACGTTTATCTGGCTTATCTACACTTGTTCTTCTTGGTTTATGCAGAGCTTCAACCATCTTTCGTTTCATTTCAAATGGTACTTCATCATCCATAAATGCAAGAGCTGCAAGTTCTTCTCCTAAATACCACAAGTGACGTTTGAGAGCTGTACTAGCTACTACTGATAATTCATAATCATCACAGCATTCCAGCTCTTGAAGGTACTTCAAGTCATTTCATGGGGCTGAAGCTGCTGATGGGGCTGAAAACCAATTAGGAACATAAAACCTTACAGCAAAGTTCGCAAATCTTGTCATTGCAGCGGCTTCTTGCTCTGTCATATTAAACTGCGACCTAAACAAGACTATTTTCCATGAATAAATGACTCGTACCATCCATCGTGCTCGATGTGGAGCACCAGGTTTACGAAAAGAAAACCGTTTCTCAAGGTTCCCACATAAATAAACAACTGTCAGCTTCAATAGTTCTCTATAATCATCCCGTGGGTGGCTTTTCTTTAACTGCTCACTACAAAAAGCTAATACATTTTCTGTCCATGAATCACTAATACTCACTATCTCATACTTTTCTTTATTAATTTTTTTCCAAAATTTCTGGAAACGTTTGAACAGGTCAATGTCTGGTCCTGATGAAATACAGTAACATTTGCTGAAAGCAGCAGATATGACTATTTCGTGAATATGATGTCGACATGCAAAGGCCAGAAGACTTCTTTTCAGCTTCTCTTCTATAATCCTACAAGCCCCACTTTTGGTTCCGGTATTGTTTGCTGTTGTGGCAAAGCACATTCCTACTATGCTATCTTCCAAATTTCAATCTTTTAGGCACTGTACTACAACTTCTGCAACATTTGCACCGGTTCCTCTCAAAAGTTTTGGAACACCCAGCAGCTTTGATTTCCCTCCACCATGTAGGACGATCACCAGATGTTCAAGCTTGTCTTCTCCGGTTACACCCAACAATAACTTACCATCCCAGTGTACAGATGTCAGTATACCACCAGGAAATGTTTGTTTAATATCCTCAGCAATTGCTTTACGAACGTCAGACCTTCGCCGCCGTAATATACTTCTGATTAATACAATATTATCAACTTTTTTCCCAAGCGCATTTGCAGTAGTTGTTACTACTAACATCGCACGTTGATCACTCATTTTCGATCTATCCAAAGCCATTGCTAAGTCAGGGGTTATGATTTTATGACGTTCCTTTGAACTCTTACATGGTTCGACTCTGGACGGTCCAGGTTGGGGTTCTTCACTGCTAGAGGAACTACCACCATCCACACTAGTACATTCTTGCAGAATACGTAATTGTTCCTCCTGTCGACGAACTTCCCTTTTAATTCTATTACTTTCTTGTTCTTCCTTTTTACGCTTTCTTTCTTGTTTTACAGTATATTTTTTATCCACATTACTCATATACCCTCGCCTACCTTTTTCTCTCTGAGCTTTAAGAAAAACTCTATCTTCTTCATTTGATATTATTTTCATTGCGTTTGCATGTGTGATATCAAATAAATCATTTAAGCTTTCTTTAAAGATAATCTCTTTTTCAATTTGTATTTGACTTCTCCTTGATTTCAATTTTAAAGGTGATCTGTATTGTTCATATGTCTTTCTAATCTTGGTTAAAACATCCTGTTTGGCCTTCGTGGGTAACTTTGTTCTATCCCAGAAGTCATATATTTCAGAATATATTATATTTGAAGCCTCCTTTACTGATTTCTTATTCTGTGTCAGCCAAAACAGACGACTTAATACATCTCCAATTGATGGAGGTTTTGATCTACAGGTCATGATTTCTGATATTTGCCCAATAAGCCAAATATGTGTATCCGATCTTGTTTGACGTGATTGAGACATTCTACATAAGAAATTTAAATAATTATGACACGGCAAGCACGTAAATTTTGACACAACCAACACCTATAACGTCTACAGCACAACTGACAACCCGCTACAGTTTACTCAGCCACGCGCAACTTTCTTTGCGCATGTGTCACCATTAAATGTTATTTTTTTTACTTCAAATTTTAAATAGAATATTTTTACGGTAAACGTCACATCTTAGAACGTTCAGAGTGATACATTTCTTAATTTTGATTTCTGTACATTGACTCAATATATATATATATATATAGTAGCATATATATATATATATATATATATATATATATATATATATAAAGAAAGTACATAAATCCATAAGGATATATACCACAGATATATTAATATATATTTTATATATATATATATATATATATATATATATATATATATATATATATATATATATATATATATATATATATATATATATATATATATACATATATATATATATATATATGGTTGTTTGATATATATAGTATACATATATATATTATTAGTTATATATATATATATATATATATGGGCATATATAGTTATGTGGAGTACATATTACTATATATATATATATATATATGTTATTATGTTGTTGTTGGCTGGCTGGTTATTGTTATTATAGCAACGCAATATATTAGGTTGTTGTTAAAAGAGTATATATATATATATATATTATTATTATTGGCTGTTGGTTATATATAAAGGTTATTACATATATATACAAACAGTTATAAGGTTATTGTTAGCAGTATATAGCAGCAAATATTATTATTATATATTACATATATAAATATATATATATATATATATATATATATATATATATATATTATACAGCAGTTGTATTAAAGAAAGATTGAAAGAAAGTTATATATATATATATATATATATATATTATAATATTAAGAAAGAAGATATATATATATATGATATATATATATACATATATATACATACATGTAATACTCATACGCTGGCTATTACATACGTGCTATGGCTGGTTGCTGCTACGTTGGCTGGCGTTATAGTTACATACTGCTGGCGCTGGGCTACTACGTTGCGCAGCGGCGCTGGCCGACTGCGTGCTGGCTGCTGGGACTTGAACACATGACCCCGGCGCGCTGGGCGCGGTGTTCAGCAGCGCAGCCGAGCGCTGTTGTTGCTGCTGGCTATATTGCTATATATATATATATGGCTACATATATATACATATACTATTGCTGTTACAACATGGCTGGCTGGCGATAAGAAGATAGCGTTGGTTATATATATATTATATATATATATATTATTGGTTGCTATTACTATATACATATAATATATATCAATATGCTATATATATACAGCATATATATATACATCTCGCAGTACATATATATATATATTATATATATATATATTATTATATTAATGCATATACATATATATATATACTGTTGTTACAGAGTATATGCATATAATATTATGGCTGGCTGGCTGCTGCTGGTACATAGCAAAGGCCAGCATAGCAAGATGGGCTAAGTATATGTTGCTGCAAGATTTCCATACAGGTGCAGGTTATATATGTTATATATATTATATATATATATATATTATAAAGTATATATATATATTATACATATATTGCTATTAAGAAAAAGATATTAACATCTATATTATATATTATTATATATATATATATTACATAAGATTATTATTATTATATATAGTATTATTATATTATTATTATTATTAAGGTTATTATATATATATTATTATTATTATAAATAGTGTTATTATATATATTATTATTATTATTATTATTGATATATATAATATAAATATATATATATTATTACATATATACATACATATATATACATATTACATATATAGTTTATATAAGGTTGGCTACATATATATATATATGCTAATATTATACAGTGTAAACATGGCATGGAGCAAGATATAGAGCAATACATATTGCTGGCTGTTGTTGGAGTTATACATAGCATATATGCATGGGTGGTTATATATATATATTATTACAAAATGCTAAGTTATTATACATACATATATATATATTAAGTTATTATATATATATATATATATATATTATACATATACATATATATATTAAGTATTGTTAAAAGCTGTTGGTTGTTACATTACATATGGCCAGCTACATACATACCGTATAGTATGAGCAGTTATATATGATATATATATATATTATATATATATGGCTGGCTGGCTGCTGATATAAGAAAGGTGCTGGCGTTGATATATATATAAGTTGCTGGGAGCATACATACATACATATGGGAGCACTGCATATACGCACAGCTGGCTGCACATATGTACATTACATAGCAGCAAAGATTCATATACATAATATGGATATGTCATATATATACTATTATGCTACATACTACGTAAATAAGGCTGGTTGGCTGTTACAGCATGTTGGTTGCTATTAAGGTGATAAACACAACATACATATAAGATAGCAGAAGATGTTGGGCTGCCATATAATATAAGATACATGATATATGCATGGCTACAAGGCTATACATATAGGGTTATTGTTGGTTGCTACGCTGGCTACATATATATTATTGTTGTTGCTGTTACTCTATATACATATATTATATTACATATATTATATATATATACATATTATTACAAGGCTGGTTAAGAGCATATAAAGATACTGGATACAGCATACATACATACATATTGCTGTTGATGCTGATTGATTTATATATATATATATATACATATATATACATATATATATATTTATTATATATATATGCATATATATATATACATAGTATATTGTACATACATATTACATCAAAGTAAGCAATAGACGTTTCT
>JABUQX010068150.1:15000-17500 GCA_015478945.1 Trachelipus rathkii | reverse complement strand
GGGAAGGTGTTTTTGACTTTTTGTGGACGAGTGAATAAATTAAATAAGAAAATCGCGTTTCACTAGAAAATTAAACAATAATCATAAAAATCACTTTTTTTTCGTATTATAAATGAAAAATAACTATTAAGTTATAATGAAGCTAGGAATCCTCAAAATGATTTCTTATTTAAGTACAAAATAAATATTGATTCTAACAACAAATTTAATTGAAATTGGATGGTAGACAACTGATACTTGGACGACTCTGGATCTTAAGAAAATCTATTAAATTTTAGTAATAAAATGAAATAATATTTAAGAAGTTCGAACTGGATGCCCGACGACTTATGATAAGAAAAGCTGTAGTGATGTACCCCCAAAATACTAACTTTTAGTAATAGCTATTATAAAATCGTTGATTTAGTTAATTACATTACTTTAAGCGAAACAATCGTAATCGCCAGTGGATGATTAGACTGAGTCGGTACTCTGTATGTTAACTGTTGATAAACCAACTCAAAGGAGTCCTGTTCCGGTATTAGATTTCTGCAATGATTATCTTCGTCCACACTGACACTGAACACACTCCACAGAGCCACACGTAAATCAGGATCAGGCTAGTCTCGAGTGGACTGCAAATTCTTTAATAGTCTCAGAATAAATAAATAAATTATGAAATATTTCATGAAAAAAGGAAAATAAAACTATGATAGCTATTTAATTCCTTTCCTTTTATTCAATGTAACCCAAGTTATTTACCATTTAAATAATATATATATATATATATACTATATATATATTATATATATATATAGTTATAATATATTATATATATAATATATATATATATATATATATATATATATATATAATATATATATATATTACATATTAAATATATATAAAATATATATATATATATATATATATAATAATAAATATAATATATATATATAATATATATATATATATATATATATATATATATATATATATATATATATTTATTACAAAGCCCAATACTTATCATCTAATGCACCTAAAAAGACTAACTGATTGATATGCTCGGAAGTCAATCTATTCCTTTCATTTGAGTAAGCATTGTTTAATAATGATACTGCTCGTTCTGACGAGAACTGACGTCGGCATTACAGTAAGATATTTCATTGCTTACATAAACATAGCAGGGAAAGCATTTTTTACTATCATTCCAAAATTTTATTGGGTCGCATTATCCCACTTGATCACAGAATAACTGAATAGTGATTAGTGAATAACTCAGAAGACAATTTGCCTATGTGGTATGTGCCATGTCGATCCCCCCCCCCCTCTCCCTATTTTTGGTTCCCGAATAGACGAAAAATATAAAACCCCAATTTTTTGATTTATTTTATACACGACATTGGGGGACGAACGAAGAACATGGTGCGTAAAGAAGGTTTCATCACTTCAGGGTGTCGGGAGAGGGGGATAAGATTTTATTTTTTTCCGGCCTTTAAAAATTTTTTTTTTTTAAAGAATATCGGCTTTCGAAATTAAGAAAAAATATCGAAATATCGATATTTCCCCTAAGAAAATACGCCCCAAAATATCGATATATCGCAGCCAAAAATATCGATATTTCGATATATCGATATTTTTTGGCCATCCCTAGTCACTAGGGTGACGATTACATCTCAAGAACCCAAAAAGTATTGTCAGAAGTGGGGTTCGAACCCACGCAACTCAACGAGTAATCAGAGCTTAAATCTGACGCCTTAGACCAACTCGGCCAATTCTACTTAAGTACGGGAAACAGTGGTAGGTAAAATATATAAATAATATAATTAAATAATATAATAATAAAATAATAATAGTAATATAATAATATAATAATCAATAATAATAATAATAATAATAATAATAATAATAATAATAATAATAATAATAATAATAATAATAATAATAATAATAATAATAATAATAATAATAATAATAATAATAATAATAATAATAATAATAATAATAATAATAATAATAATAATAACTTCTTTAAACAATAAATTCAATTTTTTTGCCAACCAATTTTAACTAATGCTTCTTACAAATTTTTTTAATTTTAAATTGTGTTGGACTTTCAGTAATGATTGAATTGAGATGAAGCCTTTTAAAATAATAATAATAATAATTAAATAAACTTCAATCAAACTCTCAATAAAAAAAAAAATTATTTAAATCTCTTTAAAGAATTTTTTTTTTTTTTTTTTTTTTTTTTTTTAAGGTTAATAAAACCGTCAAAATATTTGCAAGATAATGCAATTTTAATACTTACACTAATTTTATTTCAAGACAGTTTTATCTTTTTTAATTTAATATTATATAGTATTTTAATTATTTATTTATTTATTAATTTTCTTTATATCTTTTTATAATATTGTTTTTTTTTCTCTCTCTCTGACAACGTTTATTAAGACTTTATAATCATCCCTTTAGGCTCGTTCCAATATTCTATATAAGGTTTGAAATGAAATTTCAATTA
>JABUQX010068149.1:35000-67500 GCA_015478945.1 Trachelipus rathkii | reverse complement strand
GTATATAAATATCTATATATATCTCCAGATTAGATGCCCCATGTATGTAAAAAAAAAACATTGATTTAGTAAAAACTGAAAACATTTTTGAAATCAGCGTACACATTGTAATGGAGGAAAAATGAAGAAGAAATTAAAAAAAAGTGAGATAAAAAAAAAGTAACAAATAATAAAAATAGGTTCATGTACGATAATTCTCCCGTTTCCCCAAATTTTGATCGCATTTCTGAGACATGACTCCCCCAATATTTTCTTTTCAATGTTAAGGCGAACACACACACACACACCACACACCACACATCACACACCACACACACACCTATGGTATAGATAGATGTTCGTAGGAGAAATTAAATTTTTATGGAACCTGCACCACCTAAACTATATGCAAATTTTATTTTCAATTTTAATTTTAACTTTAATTTTCTATTTTTTAATTTTTGAATTTTTGCCATATTTTAGCTTTCCCCTAAAGTATTAAAAAGATATAAGGAAAACGTTTATTATTATGTATCATGTTTAATTAAGTTTGGAAAGTACATTATATTTTTTGGACGTTATTATTAAAATTAATAATAATAATTTTTATTTTTAGTTCTTGCATTACAATGTACGATAAATTCAAAAATATATTAAGGTTTTACTGTAGATAGGTCTTCTTTTTTAGATACAGGGGGCACCTAATCTGGAGAATGGCCATATAGTATATATATACTTAACTTAATATATATATATATATTATATATATAATATTAATATAATATATATATATATATATTAATATATTATAATATTATTAATATAATATATTATATATATATATAGTATATATATATATATATATATATAATATATAATATATATAATCCCGTATAGCGTCGGCTGGCGGTGACGTTTGCCCTTAGGTATAACCTTCGTCTCTCCCACTTTCCCCTAATACACTTTTTGGATCTTTTTTTTCGCTGAAAATCAAGGCCCTATAGCTAGTTAAAAGCACACAAAAAAATAATCAATGTAATCTAATAATCATAGTTTTGGTTAAGTCTACAATTTAAAGCTCATCTAGACTGCAGTTTAATGGGTGGAATCGGACCACCATTGTGGGTGAATTGGGCGACCATCTTTAAATTCCTCTTTTATGTGCTAATTAAAATTCAATTTAATTTAAGTTTTACTTAATATAGATAATTGTTTATTATATTAAATTAGTAATAAGTAATTAAAATTTCAATAATGAAAACTAAAATAAAATAAAAATGATGGTGGCTCACCCCAATCGTGGGACAAATTTTGACACTTTTTTGAATTCATATTTTTAAATTAAATTTCATTGTTATTTTAATTTTTACCCTTAATATAAGTAACTGTAATCTATATTAAATAGGCTATACTTACATAAAAAAGTCAATAATCAATAGCACCATAAAATAAGAATAAACAATGGTGGCCCAATTCAACCCCATCATCAACGGGGGATGATTTCGGGCCAAGTTAGGCCCAGCGATTTAACACTATGCACTGTTTGGAACAAAATTTAGTTTGCCAGTTTAAAGCGAACATACTCGAGTGTATCCACTTAAAAAATATATAATTAAATTGGTCAAACTTTTCATTAAACAAAAGTTTAAAAAAACTCGCATTTTTCAAAATGTGAAATTCTATTTAAGGACATTGTATACTCTAATTTATTAATTTTAAAAAAAATATAAAAACTGCTCTAGAATTAAGATTAATCATAAATAAAACTTGTATTAACTACCGCGAATGAAAGAAAAAAAAAATTATTAGTCACCCCGCCCGACGCTATATGAACAAATATCATGATAAAATTATCCGGATATCCGGCAACTATCCGATATCCGGCCGGATATCCGCGGTATCCGGCTACCGGCTAAACACTATCGCGCCACCATACTATCATATAATATAATATAATATAATATATAAATACTATAATATAATATATATAATTATATATATACTATTATAATATATATATATAATATTATAGCTATATATAATACGGTATATATATATATATATATTATAGTATATATATATATTATATATATAATTATATATAACTATATATAATAATTAATATATATATATTATATATATATATATAATATAATAATATAATATATAAGTATATATACTATATATATATATAATATAATATATATTATAAAATATATATATATATATATTAATTATAAAATATAATATATATATATATATATAATAATAATATATTATATTAATATATATATTTTCTTTAATATTTTAGGGGTTAATAAAGGAACTTCTATCATCAAGTTGGCATAAAAAGAAAATGGCCACCTTCGTCTCTATACAATACTCATTTGATGAATATTATTTAAAGATATATCAGAGTGCTCAATTACAGTACGTATGAATTAAGGGTTTGAGTTATGTGTAAGAACTCTCCTCTCTTCTCCTCCTCTCTCTCTCGTGCCAATTATCGTCAATCTAGGAGCTCCTACGACGAGTCCAGTTGCACTGAACGTCGGTACGCGTCTTGCATACCGTCGCAAGATAGAGAAAATAGTTAGCATACGCTCTCAGATAGGTAGTACGCCATAGGCTTCCACTCGAGATTTTCTTAGCGCGCAATAGCCTCTCCTCTTCTCTCTCGACCTACCACTGGGGCCTTTTTGATCAGCTCGTCTCTCTTGGTTCCCTGGTTCACACGACTTTGCGCTAACACTTGAGCGTTCGCGCAATGTGAACTCTTTGGGTACATATGTACCGTGTGTCCTGATGATAGCGCACGCTGAATCTCGTCTCTGCTCTCTCTTCACCTCCCAAGTCTGGCGAACCGAGTCTCTCACCGGAAACCTAGCAGTCTCTACCTGCGTGTCGGATCACTGATCGCCCCTCAATCTCTAACTCTCTCGTTCCTCGCCACCGATCTTCCTTACTGCACTCCCTTTCTTCTCTGCTCTCTCTCTCTCTTCTCTCTCTCTCTCTCCTCAGCTGTCTGTCTAACTGCCGGCACCTCTCTTCTCTCTCTCTCTCTCTCTCGCTCCTCTCTCCTCTCTCCTCTCCTCTCTTCCCTCCTCTTCTCTCTTCTCCTCTTCTCTCCCCTCTCTCTCCTCTCTTCTCCTGCCTCTATCCTTAATCGTTGCTTATCGTCTCTCTCTTAGTGGTGCTCTCTCGCGAAGCGCTATGTACGCATATACCGACCCATTGCGCGCGTTCCCACTTGTCGTGCCGTTCGGAGCCTGTACAATACATGCACTCCTCTCTCCAAGCTCTCTCACTCGTGACTACGTCATTCTCTCCGCGGTCTCGGCCTCGCTACTTGCGACTCTCTCTCTCGAAGACATTCTCATCTGCCTACCGGTTCCGAGCATGCCGTTCCCGGCCGCGACCGTGGCTATGAAACTTCCGCCTGCTTATGATCTCTCTCTCTCGCCTCTTCCTCTCTTCCTCCTCTTTCTCTTTTCCTTTTTCGCTTTTCTCTTTTTCTCTCTCCTCTCTCTCTTCTCTCTCCTCTCTCTCTCTCTCTCTCTCTCTCTCTCTCTCTCTCTCTCTCTCCTCTCTCTCTCTCTCTCTTCTCTCCTTCTCTCTCTTCTCTCTCTCTCTTCTCCCTCTCTCTCCCCTCTCTCTCTCTCTCTTCTCTCTCTCTCTCCTCTCTCTCTCTCTCTCGTCTCTCTCTTCTCCTCTCTCTCTCTCGTCTCTCTCTCTCTCAATATATGAAGCCATTATCTCTTATTTAATCCTTTCTTCTACAACCGTCTGTAATTTGAATTTGCTGAATGATATCTTTATAGGGTAATTTATTTAAATGTGGGGATTGATCATTGAATTTCAAAACTGAATTAATCAAAGTTGGAAACCACGTTTGTAATAGGGATTTTTTTTTTGCCTTATTTGGTATTTATAATTAAAAATCTTTGATGTACTTGAAATATATTTTTTATATGAATATATTAATCATGTTAAAACAAATTAATATTTTCTTTTTATTTTTTTTTATTTTTAATATATAATCATTACAGATAGTAAAATACGAGTTGTGACTTTAGAAATGGCCTTAAATGTTCTCCGGCATCTAATAGGACTTATAGATTCTCCTAGCAGCGCTTCTTCGACGGTGGAACCGAATAGTGGAGGGCTTCGGGACCAGCACTTGGCAGCACTCGAAGGAGCCAAGGAAGAAGCTACATTGCTCTTGCGGAATTTCTATAAGGTAATAAGATATGATTCCTTCTTAGAGCTTTTAGAATAGAAAATTTTATTATACCATTTATATTTTATATGAAAGTTATTTAATTTTTATGCATTTTTTCTGTCTAACCTAATAAGAAATTTGAAAAACTGTACATGAATTCAAAAAGGGCTAGTCTGCTTTACAGTAGTCTAGATATGATCCCTTACTAATATAAAATTTTGTATAGTTGCACCGCGGGAAACAAAGGCTAATTTCTCAATAGACAAAAGTGAGAAAAAAAATGAGTATATTGAAGGAAAAACATCAATAAAGAGGCCGAGAGAACACGGAATAACAAGATATGCAAAAGGACTGTAGGACTATTTAGAGAAAGTTTGAAGCAATTTTAGAGGAAGGAAAGAATTGAGAGGTTTGCGTTGGCATTCTTTTATGAAGCTCCATTTAAATTTTAATGATTTTACAAATGTTGGATTAATTGAATTGATCATTCAGGAAAGAGAGAACATTGTTAAGTGTAAAGAGCAGAAAAACGCTAGTAATAAAGTTATACATTTTGCTAAACTTTAGTTACCATATTCAGTTGCTAGAAGGACAAACTAAGACATGGTTATTTCTCAAAATTGTTCTAGCAAAATTTCGACAATTATTATGATAAAATTAATTGAAAAGAATACTATAGGTGTTCATATTTGTGAAAATTGATTATAGTTTCCAAAAATTAGGTCATAAGGAATTATGAATTGGTAGTTGAATCTTTCAAAAAACACAAAGAAACGTAATTGATAAAGGAAAGAATAACTTTATGGCCAAGACAGAAGAAAGCAACCGACTATTGATTTTCTTGTAGAATAACCCGTTTCATGATTGTTGAAAATTTAATGAAGTTCATTATGAATATTAGTTAAGTTTATTATTATTTTTTTTTTTTTTTTTACACTGATCAACATTATTTTTCTGGCATAAGGTTTTCATACGGTTTTAGCGTAATTCTGGGGTGGGGTGCTGATTCCAAATCTGTCATCTGTTTTACTCTATCACATCAGGTTTTTGAGATCACATATTTGCAGTTTCAAATAAACAGCAAATTTTGATTATTTTTTGAAATATCTGGAACAAGACTTACAGTACAAGAATAAGTAAGATACACATAATAATGAAAAATACATTTAATGATCCGTAGCACAAAGTTGTGATAGGGAATGCTTATTACCATTTTAGAATTGTCATTACCATTTTAGAGGACATGTGAATAAGCAAAATATGTACAAAATGTAAATTGACCAATAGTATGTTACATTGCATGAACAACTTCTTCTTTTGACAAGTCTCCGAATATATAACTTGTGGAATGTCTCTCATCAAGACACAGTAATCGACAGTGTCCCATCGGCCTCGGTAGCGTTCTTCCATAACTTTAATGTCTTGAGAAAGCGTTCACCTTGCTCTTCACTCACGTTACCCAAGTTCTCTGGAAAGTCGTCGTAGTATATGTAAGAGTGAACATTATGGGTTTAAAATATCCAAGTGCCTGGAAACTCAAGAGCAGCTCCTCCACAATCTCGTAGTTGTCGCTTCCTTTTCCTAAGAAATGCCGAACCACATCAAGAAAGCATTCCAGCTCTAGCTTCTGCCCGCCAGGTCATTGGTTGCAAACAAGTGTGCCATCACTGATAGTTTTTTTTTGAGGGCCATCAAATATTCCGTCTTCTTCTTCTTCGCACTGAGACTTTAGGAAAGATGAAAATATAGCGAAAGCAGTCTCCAGGTGATTAA
Source organism: Trachelipus rathkii (assembly GCA_015478945.1). Taxonomy (NCBI): domain Eukaryota; kingdom Metazoa; phylum Arthropoda; class Malacostraca; order Isopoda; family Trachelipodidae; genus Trachelipus; species Trachelipus rathkii. Next base: position 61,526 of record JABUQX010068149.1, on the reverse strand, counting down.
AGAAGCTTTAGCAGAATGCTTCATTTAACAATTGTGATGTGCAGTGGGAAATACAATATTTATTTATCAACCAGAGGCTCATTCTTGATGTTTTTGTCACCAGGCGTCAAACTGATTCTTGGTGACCAGGCTTTGTCAACCCAGTGTTCTATGTAACCCTACTGTCCCAGTAGTACAGAAACAAGGGTATTTGCTGTAACCTCCTGCTGCCTCAGCAGGAAAATAATTTCAAATCCACACAAAATTAACCATCCATGAATGGTGTTGCAATCTATCCAGAATTTATTGATGTTGGCATTTTACTCTTCTTTCATTTTACAAGAGTGTCCCTATGGGATGAACCATATAGTATTCTGTTGTGCGTTGTAACGACATTTCAAACTTCTTTTGCCACTGTCAATAAAAAGTCTCCATTCAACTTGAATCATATGCGAGCAATCACCATATTGAGAAAGAATCCCTTCAACATTCACTACAACTAGACATGGTTGACACCTGAATGGAAGTACTCTCTCAGTGCTGTTCTCTGTTTACCGATAAAAGAGACACCATGTTGCCAGTCTGAGATTTCCTTCTCTTTCGCTGGAATCAACAAAAATTCAGCCAGACGGCTTTGGCAAAATACAAATCCACTACCAGATTTTCAATTCAGGCTGACTAAAACATAGCAATTGTATCAGAATCCTGCAACAGATGGCGTATATAGGTCAGAGCATCATCTGTAGACAGAAGGTAAGACTGATATTTTAATATCATCTCTGGTAGCCTATAAATACAGCACAATATTTCCTCACAGGTTCAAACTGGTCGTTTGGCAGAGGATATTTGGTATGTAAGTGGTGTTTGTTTATTGAAACCTATTTACTTTAAACAAGGCAGAAGTAGCAGTCATCCAAATGGTTTGTTGGTTCTCTCCAAACCATTGGCACACCAAATCTCAGGTTATTTTTCTTTAGACCATGAATTCAAAGTTTCAACACACGTTTGCACACTTTGTGTACGCTAACAATATTTGTCTTTGGTTCTCGCTGTCCGATTTTTAAAGTAGCAAGATACTATCCTCTTGACAAAGAGGTATCCAATGTTAGCCTTAGATCCAGCAAAAGTGAAGCTCCCACAGATGTAGCAGAAGATATATGTGTCATTACGACATCTCCTTCTTTCGAATGTTGTTGCCATTGTCAGATCATTACCTGCAAATGAAAAATATTACATAAATTGTGATATGGACATAAAATGATTGTAATTAGTAATAATGTAATAAATTGTGAAATGTACCTTAAAAATGATATTAATAAACACACTGCTGTCCAAAAAATACACCACCATCTTTTATCACTAAAGCAGTCACTGCCTCGCAACAACTTGCACATCATCAGTGACAGAAGTGTATAATTCTTGACAACAAAATCCTATTGAAACAATGGAGGTTAGGCCCCAAATCTCGGAGCATCAGATTTGAAATCAGCACGCTCGAATTAGTATAAAACAGCAGGAAAAGTCCACGCCAGAATTTTTTTTTTTGTGTGTGTGTGTGTAGATCAGCGTTATTATTAGTATTATTGGTATTGTGGAGCTAAACGTAGTATGACGGAAAAATCGAGTTTTATCCGATTATCATTTAAAAAAAATATATTTTTCCAACAAATGCGTGATGATAAAAACAGCGATGCCATATCTAACGCTTTCGGTTTAGGTCCGAAAGCTCGTTAAGGTTACGATAAGATTTGCTAAGCAGACATAGATTTACTGTGAATACTTAACATAACTTATCACAACCTAACTTATGTCCTAAACCGAATCGTAACCTTAAAAAAAAAAATCGTAATTTTTTTTTTTTTTTTATGTGGAAGAGTTGCATTGGAAGTCTATCGAAACATCGATCATTATCATTAAAAAAAATTGATATTTATGATACAATTTGCTCTACAATTATTATTATTATTATTATTATTATATATTAATTATTACTATTATATTATTAAATTATGAAATCTTTTTTTTTTTTTTTATTATATAATAAAATAATTAATAATAATAATAAAAAAAACTTCTAAAAATTTAATAAAAAAATAATAATTTATAATAGAATACTAATAAATAATAAATAATAATGAAAAAATAATAATAATAATAATAAAAAAATAAAAATAAAATTAATAATTAATAATAATAATAATTAATAATAATAACTAATAATTTAATAATAATAATAATATAATAATAATAATATTAATAAGTAAAAGTAATATAATAATAAATAAATCAACAATCTTCACCTTCTCTCCCAAGACTGGGCGGAATGTGGTCACATGCTGGAAACAGAAAAGTAGGAGAAGAATATGATGCAAGTCGAAAGAAAGCCCAGCTCTTACCACCCCCTTATACCCTTTTAGTGAGAACTCGTCGCAGTCAGAAAAAATCACCCATAAGAGCTCTCATGGACCGTGACGGGACCCTCCACTATGGCATCTCAGGCAGTTACTTTACGCAGCGCTAACCTCATTACCCACTTGGAACGACATCCTATTATACATCTTCTTCTTGCCTCTGCCAAAACTCACATTGCCTCCCTCCAGTGTTCCTTTAAGCTGACTTCAACCACTTTTTCCTTCAGTCTCCAGCCGTCGTTCCCAGCAAACTCACACTTGCATCTCCGCTTAAACCAACCACTATATCCATCCTTTCAACACAACCAAACCATCTCAATGTTCTTTTGCTATTATCTTATTTACTCCTTTCTTCACACCACACAACTTCCTAATGCGTTCATTCCTCATTTTATCTATTCTTCTCACACCTAACACGCCCCTAAGATTGTCCATTTGAATACATTGTACTTAAGATTTAGACCTCTTATTCCAGACCATAGTTTCACTACTATACATAATAATAATAATAATAATAATAATAATAATAATAATAATAATAATAATAATAATAATAATAATAATAATAATAATAAAAAATAAAAAATTTCATGTAAGTTACTGAAATTTTTTTTTTATTTTTAATGTTCAAATAAATTTTTTATATCTTTTGGTAAACTGTTAAATAACTTGACAGAACAAAACATTATGCTGGCGGTTCTGTTTTGTAGGTCCTTAGAGATAATAATAATAATAATAATAATAATAATAATAATAATATAATAATAATAATAATAATAATACCTTTAGCACTTATAATCCAGATCATTATTATACCCAATTTAACTACTCAGGCAAGTGCTACCATTGACACTATTTTAAGACGATTATTATTTTTACTACCACTATTACCACTGTAGCACATTGTCTCGATCATTACCAATTAATAGTAGATTATTATTATTATTATTATTATTATTATTATTATTATTATTATTATTATATTATTATATATATTATTATATTATTATTATTATCATTATTATTATTATTATTATTATTATTACTCAAAGGGAGAAGAAATATTTTTGGATATGTTTGAAGACGAATGGCGAGAACTTCATAGGCGACCATTGAATGTAGAGTTTCTCCTGCAGGATGAATCTATTCTCCTACCTCCTGCTGGCACACCTCTGACAGGCATAGACTTTAACAAACGACTTCCTTGTGGGGAGGCACGTTATTATCATTTTTGGTATCAAAACATTTTCATTAGATTTAGTTTATAATGAAATAGCTCTGCTACAGGAGTTATCCTGCAGGATAACCCAGATTACAGATAGATTCCTTACTTAGTTTACCTTATTATGAAATAGTTCTGCGTAACTTTTTAATATCCTGCAGAATAACCCAACTGCAGATTCTTTGTTTATCCCTTTAATTTGGCGTTGTTATGACCTATTTATGTATTAATTTTAGGTTGAAAGAGCTCGAAGGTCCATGCGAGTCTATTTTCTAATCAGGGAATTATGTTTGAAAATAAGAGGAGAAGCCGACGTCCATTTACCTCTTACGAATCCAAACGCGTGTGTTCAAGTCTCTGATGTCCTCGATTTAAGTAGGATTTTAATCTTTTTTTCTTATTGTTGATCAGAAGGGAGTGTAGAGAAAACTAATGTTAAACATTACAATTTTATTTTGCGCTAATGTTTCAATGATAATTAATGTTTGAATCAATATTGGTTCAGTTATTTTAGGAACGCTTGGTGATCCATGTACCATAATTTTTTTTTTACATTTTCTATATACTGTATCTTGCATTAGTATGTTTTATAGAAATAAGCCCTGTGTGAAGTTTGCACTCTTATCTGAAAAATTTTCAAGGCTTGGAAGGCTTATATGTATTATTATTATTATTATTATTATTATTATTATTATTATTATTATTATTATTATTATTATTATTATTATAGTACCGTACCCATTTGGACATTGGTAGCTATAAATGCCACTCTTATATGTCTCTTGCAATCATCTTTTAGTATACTCTCACCATAAACCATTACCAATCAATCAGTTTATGTATGTCATCCTGAATCTTACTATAGTCATTGTCTTCCTGATAAGTGTTCCCTCCACACCCTTTTTATTATTTTATGAAGATTCACTTTACTCTCATTCTTCATTCTTAATCTTTCGCACTTCTTTCCAGAAGAACCTCCTATTTCCTAGTAAGTCCCCATTTATCCTCCTTCCAAATTGTTCATTTATCTCTTTGAAACGTTGTGTTTCTTTTTTTTCCTCCTTATATATTTCCGTACACTTTTGAAACCTCATCATTGACTTTTAGCTCATCAACCAGGCCATCTTTTTTACTATTTAACCGCTCTTTCGACACATTCATCTTCTCACTCATTATCCTTACCCTTATCCCTTACCCTCCCAACCTTACATTGATACGTTAGCTCTTACCCCTCAACAATTAAGCACATCTCAATCTCTTATCATCTTTTACTATCTATCATGTACAACCCCATCACGACAAATTCGAGCCTTTTCCTATTTCACTTTGTGCGTAATCCACGGATTTGTATCTAGTTTATACTAGTGCCATGGTTACTCAATTATCGAAGTTTTGCTACCCATCTTGCCACATCTCTCTCCAATATATGCGACAATGCATTTTCTCATTACTATTTAATCATCAAAATTACCCCTCCCATTATACTAACTCTATTTTTATGTTCTCAACGAATTTACCACTTTCATCTTCTCTTATCATTAATTATCTCTTTCGGTCAACTTGCCCTTTTCCCCAGCATGAGCTGCCCTATTCTCATCACCTTGTACATGGTATGTTCCTCCTCATTCCTCCTCCTTCCCAAAACTGTTCATTTACCTCTTTTTTTCCTCCTACGTATTAGTCTTTCTTTCTAGTGTAACTTTCTTTTCCTCTTATATATATTTTTCACACCTACACCATTTCTATTCGAAACCCTCATCTTGACTTCTAGATTTATAATCTTTTCAACCAGCCTCTTTTCATTAAAAACCTGGCATTAAGCATGTCATCACCTCTTCAATCCAAATTTCTTCCATTATCTTGACGTTTCTTTCTTTGAAAATCATTATCCTTGGGGATGGTACAAGTATTTATCGATGCACTATACTAATCAGAGATATTTCTCTTAACATTTTGCGTTACAGCATTGTTTTAGTTTCTCTATGCATTACACATTTCAGGTGACTAATTTATCTCGAGGCAAGGTGTTTTCATACAAAACTGTTGCTTCATAATGACGTCATCACAATCTTTATGAACTTCTCATCTACTTAAATCTTTTCATTACTTTCCTTCCCATACTCTCTTATCTCTTCTGTATTTCCCGAATGCACCTACTTTTAAACTTGATCTCCTATACACACACACAACAAATCATACATGTTCTAGTTAATAATATGATCTGAATGCTATATCCCAGTGACAAACTAACACCCCTTTCATTGATTTGTAACATGCGACAGCAATACTTCAACATGATACTCTCCATTCCTTTCACCAATCACAACACACAAATCAAATACCCTCATTTCTCCATCCTCCTCTCCAGAAACTATTTCGATAACTCCACTCCTTCTCTAACATGCATTAATTAATCCACAACTCATCGCCATCTTATGAATTGCTCTTTGGATATATATTACCTATATTCTCTGCGAACATCTCCCATCTCTCGTCCACTGTTTCTACGTGCCCACACATAACTACCTAAACATTATTAATCAATATACTCTAAGACAACTCGAAATCCCGTTGCCTCCCTCCCAACTCTCACACTGGACCTCAGCTCCACATCCAAGGACTCAGCCTCCACATCTACTCACATTTCAAGCTCACTTATCTCTAACCATCTTACGTATTCAAAAGACATCTTCACTCTCCTTCTCTCATCACAACCCTCGACTCCAACACTCTCCTTCTACACCGATTTCGTACAAAGAGACCATATGTTTATACAACCGCTAACATACCTTGATATATATTTCTCAAATCATTTAATTAAATAAAATATATTTATATTTACCATTAATATGTATATAAATTACTTATATAGATTCTAAGCTACAATAGATAAATAATAATCTCAACCTATCTAGTTATTGATGCCTACATAATCATCTATATAGTAATAATCGTGACATATAACTCCTCACTATCTCACTACTCTCATTCTTCTCCTAACTCCAGCACAAATATACTACATTTCATACCTTATACTAATAGAGGTCTGATACCGTCTTATCAGTAACAAGAGGCCTGAATCCCCTTTATTATCTTTCGTTTCGAGTTCACATAGCGTACATGTCAAAATTTTCCTCTAAGGTTTGACACCGATATCACTGCATTTATCGTTCTTTAAATATTCTGTTCCTAAATTGAGGACATTCTGTATCCACTACCTTTTTTATAATCCTTAAGATCTAGAAGATATCCACATGATGTCCTCGATAGTAACTCTAGAGTCTACACTCAGGGATTTGCTAATTCCACATGTATCAATACCAATCGCTTAATAAGGTCATTTAGTTCTACGGAGTGTCATGCTTTTGCTCTGGTGCCAGTATGAGTTATAACGACCATAGATTCTCTAGTTTTAGCTCTTATAAATTTCCCATTTAATAACAAATCTCTGTTAATCCTTATAAGTGAATAACTAAAGATTTGCAGTAAGTAATCAAGGTACTAAGTGATATAGCCTCTCATTATCTATCGCGAGATCTATAGTTTCTCATAATATGTTCCATATTAATCGTTCTCCCTATTTCTCCATATCTTTCTTCTCTATGTTAAAGGAATAATTGATACACTGTAGAAGTTATTAAAGTCACTACTCTCATGCTCTATCTACAACTGTATCTATCAACAAATCACTTAACCAGACTTCATTAATACCAAGAAAATTAACTATCATATATTACCATAGACCTACATAAAAATACGAAATTAATCAATAAATTAATGAACTAGCAGAGATATCTCAAACATACATAGACATTCATCTATTTATCTTTTTTAATTCCAGAGCTGCAAAACGAGATGATCTACTTGCTTGATCAGTTTTAATAAAATAAACTCTCTCAGATGTGATAATCTACAATTACGAACAAGAACGATATTCTGATCATTGACTAGTATATTAACATTGAATAAATTAATACCTGAGCCTGTAAGAATCCCAACGAAGTAGATATTCATTCGAATACAAAAATGACGCCTATTGAGAATTTAAAGATATGTCCATCAAATTCGTTGTGATGGTATTCGCTATCAGGATCATTAAGTATTTACACTAGTATTACCGTGGTATCGAGTATTGACTGTTATCTCACCTCATTGGTTAGGTGGTCTAATACCTAATATACCCAACCTACACTTAATAAATACGCTCAGCTCATCGGTAACTGAACTGATAGGGAAGGGAGATTTATAAATTATTTTGCTTCAAATCTTTACTAAGAATAAATAATAATGGAAACCTTGGCCCATTTTCATGTACCACTTCAACTTGAAAGTAAGATATTCTCTTCTGTATGGCTAAGCTAATCTCCATGTTTTTCGTAGAACCTCATCTCCTCTCCACAGATTGTAAATTTGAATTATCTTTTTGCTCCTTGATGAATGACTGTCTCAGTTTTTTTCGAAGAGGTATCATTTGGATGTGATTCCTTTGTAATAGTAGGAATTGATGAATTTACAATCTAAAATATATTCCTAGGTCACATGGAACTTATCTAAGTCTAATAACATTATTTAGGGCGTGTACTATATTTGATGAGAGCTCAATATAAAATATAAAATATTCTGTTTTTTTTGTATGAATTAGAGGGGGGTCCAATAATAATTAGTTACCTATTTATGATGTGTTAATATCCTAATTTATTTAATAAGGGATATTTTCCTTATTCAATATTAATAACAACTTACCTTGGTATAAATTTTAGCGTACTTTAGGATTATAATGTTAGTATTGATATATTATTCAATGAAATAAAAGGGGTATAAACTATACATTATTATAAAACTCTCATTAAAAGATAAAATTTGCTTCAAAAGTGGTGGATATTTCAATTGAACTACATAAATATCTGATTTTGAATGTTTACACAAAGTTCCACACTTACAAGCACTGAAGTAACACATTGTAAAAATAGTAAAAAGCTTGCACCATCAAGGATTAATTCCTTCAAAAATGACACTTATCTTTTCAATTATATTCCATAGATATGCAGTACTTCTGCTTTCCTTTCCATAGGCAGCGTCTAATGATCCTTCTTGTTATTTCGTTAGAAGAATACACTTCTGCCAGCATCTCTGTTGACTCCTCATCACAGACCATCTCTTATGAGAACTGTCTCCAATGGACTTTTGCCGCGACTTTAGGTGAACTGTGCAATTGGCTCTTGCAACCAAAACTTCTCTTTATGTTGTTGAGTGTTTTTGAGTTTACAAGATTTGAAAAATTTGTACTTGAGAGAGTATCTCTCAGTATACAGGTAGTGTCTCGACCAGTCTAAATACTCAGTGATAGCGAAAAGGGAGACTTGAATTATGATTTTATCTGTGTCAGGTAGCGTCTTCGCATTAGGTAAACCGAAAAGCAAGAGTTAGGTCACCTGTAGTGTGCGAAATTCTATCGCTCTTTCAAATTTCGTTTAAGTGTCAAGATTATGTTTCTAGAACCCCCCTGATTATCCCTGTCTTTACCCCATTGGTGTCGTTCCCTGTGAGATAAAAGTGTCTGAAAGGCACTCGACGATGGTCATTCTTAAAATAGTGATGACCAACGGAATGAGCTGTTGGATTGTGAAGCGAGAGAGCGCGAGATAACAAATATCTGGCTACTTCTGAGATTGTAGTGAAGCTATACAAATTTAGATAAGAAATAGATAAGCGAGGTCTTCAGAGAGTTGACACCGATTTGATTGTATGTACTCAGAGCAAAGGGGAGTACGATATAAATGCTGCGCAAAGTTTCAATGATATATCCACAGAGACAAGGTCTTTAATGACTTTGGTGCATCAGCATTCTAAACTTATCCTCGGGTTTGCCATCCGTGTATAGGAACCCCCGTGAAATTGATCGAATTCGTCACCCGAACTGTGCTGTTGGTGTCTAAGTACCCAATTCAAGATGTGAGGTTGAAGGACCAATTAACTAAGATAATGCCAATCGAGGTTGGAAAAGTAAATCAGCACATGTCCACGGCTGGTAAATGGCGGGCTAAGGATAGATTTGTGGATCTCTCTGTAACCAATAAATGCGCTAGATAGTCGTGATACGTTAGACCCGATCTTTGAAGAAAACAGTAGATCCAAGCTCCCAATGGGAAACGCATATTAAGGCTCTAAGATATAGGGATATGTCTGGATAAATGGAGGGATATGATTATTATTGTTTTTTTTCCGTGGATAAGATCTCTTGGTCTGCAGTAAGTACAAGCATGTTTCCATTATCTTACCCACTCCACTTGTTGTAGTAGACAAAGCTTTATTCCAAGCTCTGCCTAGGTTATTCAAGTGCAAAGCTATAAGGTAGACTCGTAAATGAAGATGTATGAAGAGGCGACGAGATTTCATAGCAGATGGTGAAAGTTAACGGAATTTTCAGCTTTCTCGAGACTCATCATGACCCATAATGAGTCATATGAACTTCTCCTTCAGCTTACTGAACACCCAGTGTTGAGTAATTCAATGTTCAAGTTCGATCCGTTCGCTGAGCTAAATAGTGGTCTTGCAGAAATCGTGGGCAAGATAATTGGATAAACAATGTTAGTTTTATCTGTTTAAGAAAATTCCATTAAGTGAGTGTTAGCGAATAAACATCATAGCAGGTTTCTTTTCGTTGAAAAGTCTTTCTCTGGAGTGTGTATATTATGAGCCAAAGAGTACCCTATACCAGAGACGAGGATGAGATGGCTCTTCTCTCACAGATACTTAGGAAAAAACTGATTGACTGAGTTAGTCGTGGTTTATGGTAGACAAGATACTTTGGAAGTCTGTTGCGACCCATCAAAGAAGGAGTTATATTTCAATATTGGTATATCCGGCATCGAGCATGAAATTGATTACATCATGTGAGTGTGCATGCACTTTATTTTGCTTGTATCAACTTCTTTACTTATTGTAGATCAACTACAAGTCTCCTGTCATCTTTCGATTAAATTAAGTGCCAACATCCTAAAAATGCAGCGGTATATTAATAATGGGCATGCTGTAGCACGTAAGCGTATCCGACACCATACCTGAATGCTTTGTAATGCAACATGACGCAATGGTAAATGTTATTGATCTATAACAACTTGGATGACGGATTGAGCAGCGTATAAGGGTACATTTCAAATAGTGCATCATGACATTGGAAATTTGGGACAAATGTGTGATCTCTAGATCTGTTATCTGTAACATCAGTTGGCTCTTTATCTTCGTCGGATAAAAGAATCGTTCATTTATGTTAGTTGAGTAAGACTGTTGCGATCTTCATTTCCTTCCTTTTCGGAGCGTTATCATAAACAAAATTGCTTTTAATTTCATCTTCTTTGCCTCTTCATGTGCTTTTTTTACATCTAATGTGCCTGTGCATAGTGGCTCTCAGGTAGAGTCTGGTAAAGTCCAAGATGTTGATGCTGAGTCCCACAGATCAACAGTCTCTCTCTTTAATAATAATTAATAAGAACAATAAAAATAATTGACAGGGTTCTTCATATCCTTAGAACAAAAGCAGTGAGATGGTGCACTCATAGATGCAGTTCGAACACGACCTTTAACATGGACACCATCAAGATTCTTAAACATAGCTGTAATCTCACAACTTGTAATTAAGAGATGATACAAAGATGCATATGTCTAACGTGTGGCTATTGAAAGCCTCTTTCGAATGATACCACTTTTCCTCCTGCCAGATAGTGAGTATAGAGATATTTTGGCCCTTTTCCCCAGTTTTCTTCTATCTTTCATTTCAGAGGGAGCTGATAAGACTCTCGATTTTAAATTGGCAACCATAATAACAACTGTTGGCTAGCTCCTCATTTGTTTCAGAGATCTTTTGGGATAATTAGTATTCCTTGTGCGAAAGAGTGGGCTGAGCTGGGTATAATGTTCCCTGACATTCTCTCCACTCGTGCTTTCTTATAGACAGAAACCCATATCTCAGTAACATTCATTCGTTAGGAGTTGCAGGTATACAAGAAGGCAGACAGTTTCGTCGACTCATTCTCAATCAAAGTATTAGTCTTCATGTGAGTGGAAGTTGTAACCCAGTCTTTTGTATTCTTCCTATTTACTAGCCATGGTTTTACCGGAAATTTTCCTGAAGATTTTGCAAGTTTCTTAAGAAAACTATGTACGTGCACATGGAAAATGTCACATATTTGATATGAACAATAAAAATAAATGAAGTGAGACATTCAGCGCTGAATTATGAGTATTGCGTAAGTTTAAATAAACTTTGTACGGTGGCATTGAATTTATGATTGTGTGTATACAGTGTAGTGTGATAGATTATCTCAAATAAATAAAGTATTCTTTCTTAATACACTTAGCGATATAGCAGAAAACAAGACGAAAACAATTGATATTAAAGGGACTTGCTTGTAGAGGAAGAAAGTAAGCATGTTGGAAATACTTTACATGGAAAATGATGAAAAAAGATATTCACAAAATTTAGACTCTACACAATAAGCCTCCATTGATAGCTCAAGTCTTACAGTTTCCCCAAACTACAATAGTCAAAAGTACATGAATTTAGTGTGAATCGCTAGTACATAGGACACAACTTTTTGTATCCACCCATCATTTTTTGAAAGAGAGGAAAGTCTCACAATAATTGAGTTCTAGCTGTTGTAAATAAAGCTCACAATCGTCATACTAACAGTGCTTTTTGCCAAGGGAGTTTCTGGGTAGTTAGCGGCTTGACCATTTGCTGTGAATCGTTTTTTTATGCAGCACGCTGCAATGTTCCCTCTTGTTATTATGAAGTGGCTTAAAAATGCACATCATAGATGAGTTGAGGTGTTATCACTGGATGCGCGAAATGCTCATATCTTGTGAGGTGTTCCAGCGCTTAGTTTGAAGAGGAGATTCCAATTATCAGAATTCATTTATGATTAGAGCGTTAGAGTGTGTATGTGATCAGAAATTCTAAAAAGGTTTCTCATAATTCTTCACCCAAAAAAGTTAAGAAGATAATCGGCCAATATTAGACCGATACCGATACCGGATAGCCCGATACCACCGCAGATTTGTGCTCTTTGATTATCGGTGCACGTACCGATTACCTGGATTACCTTTGATACCTATCAGGGTACTATCATAAATGCGTAGAAGTGAATTGAAGTAATCATATAGGTTATTAGTAGTATTATGTCTGCTCTATTGGTTATTTCAATTATTATTAGTATATATTATATTGTAGTAATGGGTTATTAGAAAGATAATATTTAAGAGGGGTAGGGGGGGGACAGATGAAATTGTGTGTTATAGTTATATTTATAAGTATAGGTAGATATAAGTGAGTATAGGTTGCTCTACCTATATATTTTAATTATTATTTAATGGGCAGGTATAATTGAATTTGGTTCTTAGTGGTTTATGTGCAGATAATTCTGATAATAAGTACGATATAGTTTTATTAAAGATTCTTTCTTTCTTATCTTTCATTTATTCTACGCTGTTTATTCCCAAGATATGGAGAGAAAGAATGGTTAAAGCATAACAAAGCAATCAGGAAAGAAAAAGCAGTAAGGACGGCGCAGTAATGAATAGACAAATGTCAAAAAAATGAAAACACAGCCTTACCGCCCCTCATGCACCGATTTAAAGAATTTAAGTAGGGAGAGAATAACTCGTCAAGGCTATTACTAGAAAATGTCTCGTGCACTGATAGTGGGAGGCGGCCTGCAGGTGAGCTGTACAATGGGAACCGCGTGACTGATGACCGTCTTCACCTAATGGTAATAAGGTTGTCAGATGTAAAGCGGTTCGATCCCTGTGTGCCCAGGTAGGACCACCAAAAAACATGCGCGCCATTACTGAACCCCCCTTTCTCTACCGTTTATCATGTCCACCCTTTATATCTCGCACTCTGCCAAACTCCAACATTTATCTTCTCCTTCGTACATTCGTTGCACCGACTCTCATCCACTTTTCTCTTTCGCGGTCTCCCAGCCGTCGTGGTTTCCCAACGACAACTCATCGAACATATAGAAATGCGGCTTAGACGCAACCAGACTATCATCTCACTCCCGGTTTTCCAACATTGACCAAACCATGACCTTCAAAGCATCAACTTTCATATTATTCTTGCTCATTTATACCCCTTCTTTACACCAACACAACTCTCTAATATTATATAAGTTAGGGAATTGTTATGTATGTGATATATAATAAATATATATATTATATATAGGTGGTATATATAAAGTGATTAGGTCATACTGGCAATAAAATATTATTACTCATTGTATAGTTGAGAATATTAGTATTATTAAAATAAAGACTAGGACTAAAATAGTATCTATAGTAGTAAGTATATATATATATTATATGACGCCCGAATTATTAATGGAAAAGCTGATATTTAATTTTTCTATGTTGATGTAAGATAATGTATTATATATAACCTAAGGTAGATTTTTAGTATAGATAAAATAGTAGCAAGAACGATGTACATTCAACATTTTCCGGATTTTTCCTATAGCGAAAATATTAATTTAAAGTGAAAGTTAGTTTTTACTTAGTTAACTCATAAAAATTATGTGTACAATGATCTATAAGGAGTATTTTGAGAGACAAAAAATACTTAGGGCCTTTATAACGCTAGGTGGGGCTCGAAAAAGTAGTAGGACTAAAAATTAATATGCTAGCGTGGCATAATAATAATATATTGAATGGATGCCAATAATTAGCAAAAAAAATTAATGAAAAGATCAGCATTAGGATATAAATTTTCTCTCAATAATTATGGTCTTTATATAGTAAACAAGCGATAATAAAATTTTATAATGATATACAGGCGGCAAAACCGTCACTAGTTTTCATCTTCGTTAAGGTATGATGATAAAATAACTGGAATAAACGATTTTCCAAAGTTATTGAACTTAAAAAAGGGTTAGGAAATTAAGATTGTGATTAACTACCAACTATTGTGGAATCCTATATTTGGGAATAAAATTAGGAATAAAATAAATCAGCAAAATCGGGATTAAATTTATCTCATTTCAAGATTCTCTCTAAAATTTCCTTACAAATTTTTTTTCCCCCCTGTTTAAAATTCACATTTTTACGGGACAAACCTAACAATTTGGTTGTCATAAAAATCTGACGTTTATTTTATCTTTCCTAAAGTTTTGTTGACAAACATAAGACTAGTCTTGAAGCGCCAGACATCATTGAAGTTTTAAAAAAGAGCAAATTGATTGTCGACAATAATTGATTAATATTCCCATTTCCCCATGGAGATACAGGACTTCACCCCCCCCCACCTACACATCGGCCCTTCAGGAGGAAAGGAGAAAATGGCTCTGAAGGTACGGTGATTCCGTAATCTAAGGTACACTCCAAGGGGTGCGAGCGTAGTGCTTGTTCTTCGGAGGCAAACAGCGGGCACCGGATTTGGGAGAGGCACCAGATATGCCAGACAAAGAAAAATTGGATTGTGACATCTACAAGGTATAGCGGACATCGGTTTCCTGCAGCGGATAGTGAATGGATAAATGATGTAGTTTGGTGAGGCGAGAAGAAAGGGTGGCATGATAGGAGGGGAGAGATGGCAGCGGTAGTTGTAAATGCCGGCGCCTCATCGGGTTGTCGTGCTCCACCCTGGAGCCAAGGGGCTGAACCCTACATGTTTACGATCTATACACAATACAGTGTGGAAACTTATCCGTTCGGCGTTATCCTATGATGCTTCTTTATCGGTGTGAGATTTTATATTTCATACCCTCATGACCACTGTAGTATCACTTTTCCATCTACATAAAATTGGTATTTACAAGCGAGCGTTACTCCAAGGGATCTTTTCTTTTCGAACATTAGATCATTTCCATTCCCATACTGCTTTCTCCTTTATCCTCGATGCTGTTGAGCTAACGCGTGGTCACCTATACTCCCAATTCTATTGGAGAATATATGAGGAACTAAGTGTATATTAACATAAAAGAATTGTATAAATATGCTCAATGACATAAATATATATATATATGAGTTGTAGTTCGAAATATCTATTTGTGCTAAGGTATATAAAATATATATAATTATGTTCTTCAAAAGAATTAAGCATAGCTTAATATATTTATTTATGTATAGGGAATGTGGTATTCTTAAAAGAATATAAACCGGATGATACATATCTATCTCTATGACTATATATTTGAGTATATTAGTAATAAGTATAATCCATAAATGAGTGTGAAATATTATATATATAACTATTAAGTGTATATGTCGATACAGGTGAATAAGAATATTTTATTTGACGATAACTAAAATGAACTGAGAAGTCACTTTATAAGATAAAATCTCGATCTTGATCTCAACTGGATGAACACTTTGAAATCAAGTGTCAATATATCTATAGTTTTCTAACTTCCATTATATTCAGATAATCAGAAATTTTAAATAAAAACCTTAATTATAAAAAGCAAAATAAACTACTCAAAATTTCTCGAGTAACTTTTCTTTTTCCTACATAAGAGATTTACTCCACTACATTCCATTCATTACCAATAATAAGTATATATACATTAACACTAATTATAATAATTAAATCTATAATTAAATACAATGAACTAATTCTACTCAAATAAATAGAATTAAGAAAATAATAATAAATATATATATTTAATATAATAATAATGAAAATAAATACTATTGTCCTGGAGCACTTTTGAATATGTCTTTATTAGACAACTGGAGAGTTCGTTGGCGTTTAACCAATTATATCTGGTATGGGAACGCAAGACCACCATTTCCTTTATGATAACTAATACGTGTGTAGTATAGCAAATGATGAGGCCCTAGAAACTACACTTCCAATTATAAATATTATGGTAGTAATCTATAATAAATAAATCACGTCTCAATACAACGTACAGTAAATAATTGAGTAATAGTATAAACACAGAGATAGCTCACTATTTATATGTCTTCAACCAATACTCATTCTTTTAACACCATTCAATTAGAATGTGTTCTGATATAACACACTACCTTTAATTTATAAGTAAATATCAATTTGAGAATATAGTATATACGCTAGAAATGAGATGACTAATGCCAATAAAAGAGTGACAGTGTAAGGAAAAGGAATATACTTCATTGTTTTACATGGTAATATTAGTCATTAACATACTAGATATGTAGGAGAAAAGATAAGGTAGAGACGTGTACGTCTGAGTATGTATGTGTGATCATAAAACCTGGGGTATTGAGAGGCATAATCTCAATGGTACCCAGGTAATATTGCACCATCGCAGATATCCTCCACAACGCAGTGTGGCAATTTCTCAACGACTTTTACCCACTACCGCTGCATGATCTGTTATATTAAATCTGAAAACCAAAAGGTGGCGATACCGGCATAGTCTCATTTCTATCTCTTCAATTTACTCGCAGAGTGCACACAATTACATTTTCTTTTCGAAATGAATTCTCAACATAATAATCTTATTTTATGATATAGGATGCTCTGCAAGACAAAACCTCCAAATAGGATATAATATATATAACTGGGTTTTGATAATTGTATATTCTAGTTAATGATAAATTGAAATTATTATATAAGAAAAAGGGTGTCTAACGATAAATACACCATCAAATTAATAATAATAATAATAAAAAAAATAATATTTTTAAGTAATGTAATTGAGAAATTAATTAAAATAAATAAATTTTAATAATTAAAATCATTATAATAAAATAAATTATAAATGAGAAAGTATGACCTGAAAGAGAAAATTAAAGTGACTATGCTATTGTCAATATATAAGATAATAACTTAATTTTTCGTAGTGATATATCTAAACTTTTACAATACGGATACATAGTCCTAAATTATATCCATTGAAAACACTTATATTTTTTATAGTATCGATATTTATAATATATTATTAAATAGTATGCACTGTCAGTAGTAAGAAAGATTTAGTAATTATTATTATATCAAAAGGTGTAATAATTACTCTAGAAAAATTTATGACGAGTAATTAATCTTTAGTATTAATTTCTATAGTAGTTTACTAATGGAGCAAATTACCATTTCAGCTCTCTATATATACTCAAAAAATAATATTATTTTGTGAAAAAAGTGTATATATGTTTTTAATAACATTGAGGAGTAATTCCCATACGTATCCAGTACGTGTATTAGCGTGTTGATAAAACCATAAATAAGTTGTCCTTTGTAGCTCGTGTGGATGAGAGCGAGAAAATCCCATCGTCACAGAGAGGCAAAGGAATCGGAAGAAACGCATCCTACCATAAATAACCTTAGCATCTGAATTTCTCGATCCATAAAAAATTACCTGAAAAAGATACGTCTTTTCTCAATCTCATGTTTATCAGCACTCAAATCATATCATGCTTTGGGTCAAGTTCGCTCGCGCCGTTTGCTATTCGGTCGCAAATGCAAGTCTACATACCAAAGCTCATTGTAACCAACTTGGCGAATAATGCTCCAACAAAATACTATTGATACTCTTGGGAATACCTAACTACAGCTGACGTCTCTTACAGTAAGAAAATAATAAAGATATATTCTATATTAGCTAGCCACTTTAACTACATATCATATTAGTACTACTACTACAAACTAGCTACTACACCAGTAGAAATGCAGTATTGTTTAATAAATAATAACCTGTAAATTACTCTTCTACTATTGCAGCAAAAAGTACATATACAATGATAAATAAAAATAATTATATTAATAATTTAGAAAGCCATTTCACTTCGTTTATAAGTTAATAATGAAATTAGTAATTTTTTATCTAATAATAAATAATATATAATTAATAAAGTAATTAAATTTATAAGTATATTAAATATAATTAATATATAAAATAATAATTAATATTAATATAATAATAATATATAAATAATAATAATAAATAATATAAATATATGACACTTTCGCGAAACCACCTATTCCGCCCATCCACTTACCAAGATCTTACCATCATGCTGAACTGAGCAGATCATTTGCTTGTGTAATCTACAGAAAGGGTATTTACGTACTGTTAAAAGATTTTTCAACAGTCTGATGAAATTTAGCCTACTCGCGTTCTATTAATATGAGACTATAAGGTCCATTGACGGCACTATGAACATCTTCGTAATGCCATGCCCTTGAAACACCCTATCAACTGTGAGGGGTTTAGTTTACAATACATCTACCTTCATGGTGACTCAGTAGAATGATAGACCTTTGAAAACGGTTCAGAATTCATACATCCATCTTTAATGATCCAAAGAATGATTTAAAATCAATATTTAAAACCATGTAAGAACGAAAATGTATAAAGATTATTATTATATTATTATTATCGAAATAACACAACTACATAGGTTAGCTACATTAATTTTTATTTATGGTATAACTTTTTTTGTAGGATCCAGAAATGCAGAATGGTATATGAAAGGTGAGAGTAATAGAATGTAACCATTATGTTATATGTTTTTACCATGTCGTTGTGTAGAATCGTTTCACTAGAAAGCAATCATGGAGGACGTCAAAAATCCTGATAACCCTGTCTTGTTTTCCGAAAAATTGTGCCATACCTCCAACTCCCATTTTGGTACCTACCTACCATTATTGATATACATTTCTGTACAAGATGACATATACGCCAAAACCCGAGATAATTACATCTATTCTTTTTGAGCACTATTCTCCATTTCACGAAAGGAATAATAAAATAAGGCCGAAGAACAACGATATCCGTAAAAGGTGCTTGAGAGAGCCTTCTTTAGTTCCGCTGCCGCGATTTTTCAAGTCATGTTCACTTTGCCTTTCACACAAGAATCCATAACGTTCTTCAGTATTTCTATGTAGAATAAGAAGGGAAAGTATTTTATTTACCAAGTAAAAGCAGTAGTAGTGAGTAATAATAAGTCCTAAAGCATCAGATTTAAATCGTCATTTACAAAGGCAGCTTAATAAAGTTTTAAATCTGTTAATGAGGAAGACAAACCTAAATGTTTCTCAGAATACCATAAACTGTGATAAGACAGCAGCAAATTAGTGCACAATTGAAAACCTCAAAGTATAAACTTATAAAGTAAACCATAAAATACTAAATTGGGTGACTGCAACATCTTATTTCTTACGGACAAGAACTACATTTTTAATTCAGGATTTCACAAAATGGATTAAAAAAAACACCTAACTGGTATTCCCCTATTCTAGGAGGGAGCTACTCTAGGTAATTTCTACCTATTATCCAAGCGAGATCGAACCACGATCCTTTGTCTAGGGACTAAGTTACTCTATCCTTTAAAACGGTAGGACCTAACCACACTAAGGCGTCGTCCATGCATGGAATTAAATAACATGCGTTTTGCGGGGCAAACAATGAGAAAGCATGAATCGGAAAAAGAGCCACAAATCTCCTCCACTGACGATTTCATAACTTATTTAAATATAAGTTAAAAGCTTCTACACCTTTTTTTTTTTTTTTTTTTCTTTTAGAAAATTCTTAGAAGTTCTATTTGAAGTTAAGTAATAATTTGATATATCCAGATGAAGAGGATGACTTTCATTTTTAAAACAATTATATAAGATTCATCTACATATATATATATATATCATCTATCGAACCATATAATATATAGTAAGTACTTTGTAGTATATATATATATGTATATATATACTATAGTATATATATATATATATATATATATGTATATATATGATATATATTAAGTTTAGATAGATAAGGTACAAAAAAATGAAAATAAATATTTTATAAAATAAAATTTTATAAGATGAAGAGGTTAAAAGTTTCAAAGATATGAATATTATAATATATATACTATAGTATAAATAAGTATATATATATATATATATATATATATTATTAGGAATATATATATAAAAACTTACTCTGCGCTTCGGTGGGCCGATAGTGCTAAAGGGCAATAGAAGTGCTGGTGGAGAAGGCACTCCTTCAAGCATAGCTATATTAGAGTGATGTAAAGCAATTTGGTGCAATTTTCTCTGCCTTGCTTTTAAACGACCTTTGGAATAAAATAACCAAATTATAAAATAATAATAATAATAATATATAATATACTTCTCTTAACCATAACCTACATAATAATTATAGAAGGTAATAAAATAATCCAACTAATAAATAATATTAATAATATTTCCTATTATTATTATTATTTTATTATTATTATTATTATTATAGTGTTATTGATTGATTGATTATCATATTTATTATTATTATTATTATTAATTATTTTATATAGTGTGCAAAAATTCTAAATTTTGATTATTATTTATTTTAATATTTATGTTACCCTTTTTTAGATTTGGACTAACACGTTTTTTAAAGATTTTAACCCATTTTTAATATCTGTGTTTTCCAGCCATACAACGAATATGGTCGTCGAAAATGAATTTGGCTGCGAGTAATGGACTTGCCGGACGCCCTTGGACGAAAGAGGAAGCGGAGGGACGGTGGATGGTGATATGAAGCACTCTTGAGTCATCCTTGTCACCGCTAACTTCTAAATCCTTACATTTCACATATTACATTAAAAATTAAGTTGAAATTATAAGGGACAAGAATGATTTGAATATTAAATAAAATTTTATTATTATTATTATTTCATTATTATTTATTAGATGTTATGTGAAAAATACAAATTAGAAAACAAGGGAACTAAGAAGTTATAGAATAACAGGAATAATTTCTATTATTATTTATTTATTCCTTGTATTATTATTATTATTATTATTATTATTATTATTATTATATTATTATTATTATTATTATTATTATTATTGTAAGAAGAGATGTAATTCTTAGAATAAAGAAAAGACTCAAATTTATTTATTTCTTATAATAAGGTTATTAAATTTATTAAAATAATTGGAAATATATATAATATACTTTTTCAATGTCATCGTTATCCTCAAATTTACTATAATCGTTTTAGTTATCGTCAAAAAATTCTTAATCGTCCCATTCACTAATATATATATATTATATGTGTGTATAGTATATATGATTCTTTATTAATTAGTGCCTATCCAGTATATAATAATCTGATATTATATATATATATAGAGAATATTTAACTGTGAGGATATATAAATATATATATGAATGTTACGGGTTCCACTCTATAATCTACCTATACTACATTTAATAATCTCCACTACCTTACTTTGCGTCAAACTTTGGTCCACAAATTTCTTTCTACCTTACTCTACCTTTTCTAATTTCCCAAGATCTTGGAAGTTAAGGTTGCGCTAACAATGCATTTTTCGGAAAAGGAAAAAGCTAGTAGGAGAAACATGGACAAATGGTCGTATAAAAGAGAAAAGCTCCCCCTCATCGTGTACCATCTTATTTAAGTAAAACTCGTGGGCCAATTCTTCAGAAAAAATACCACCCTAAGAGCTTCATGGGAACGGACGGAACCACACTTATGGTAAGTCGTTCAAGTAGTGAAGCTAGGCGGTTCATCCCTGGCCCAGTGTGGCCAACAACCATACCCTTACAAAACAAATCTCTCCTATTGCCATTTTCTTCTGATCATGCAATTTTCTCTCGCCGGATCGTAACCAAACATACAACCATTTCTCTCCTGCAAACATTCCTCCTAATTAAACTGACTTCAATCACGATTTCTTCTCTGGTCCGTCCCAACCGGTCGGTTCCCAACACACTCACCACTATACATCCGCTTAACCAACGCGACTAATCATGATTCATCCTTTTCTCACATTATTAAACGTGTGTGCTAATCAAAAAATAAAAGGCTTCTTACTTGAGTTTATTCTCTCGTTACCCCTTCTTCACACCACACAAACTCTCTAATGTGTTCATCTCTCATTCCTAATATTATCAATTCTTCTCAACACCTAGCAGCCCCTAAGATATTGTCCATCTGAACAGAACACTTTATGAACTTTAGATCTATACTTCTTATATATATTTCAGACCATAGTCTTCAAGCTACTATACAATAAGCTAACAGGTAACAACATTAACCCTCATGTGCAACCCTAGCGCAACTCCATAAACTTAGTCCTTTTACATTTCACCAAACGATTTAATTGCACAGCCACCTCCTTACCATTCACTTAAACTTCCTACTTATACACTACTATGCATCATCCCGTTTCCACTTCTCATTCCAAACACATACCCAAATATTTAAACTCAGACACTTGTTCCAGTACTGTCACCATCTAATACAAATAACTTCACCACTGATTGAGGCTATTCCTCACTTCACAACATTAACCTTTTATATCTTATCTACGTTTTACTTTCAAACCCCCCATATATTACTAACTCCTGCCATAAACCCTCCTTACCAATCTCTCAAACTCTGCTCAGATTTCGCACATTTCAGAACCAAAATCAGTTCCGCATATAATAAATATGGGCACCCTTCCACATTATCTCCATCCTAAATTCTAACCACCCATTTCTGCCCTCCCACCCCCTCTTAATTCTTTATAACCCATCCATATTAACAAATTGATATACCAAAGGAGGACATTACACAAGACCCTGTCTCACTCCGCTATTAATTACAAACCAATCACTTTCCTTTTAGACACCATATTATTCTCACACACGCCTCCACTATCCTCATACTTACTTTTGAATTCATTTCAAGAGAAAACCTACCAACCAAACACATTAATATCACTAAACACCTGCCATAGAGCTTCCCTTTATATAACCCTATCATACGCCTGTTGCAAATCCCAAAAACTCACTAAATTCAATTTATTCTTTTTCTCCTTCATATTCTCAATCAATCATTTTCTTCAATGTAAAGATTTGATCTTCACATCCTCAACTACCACTTCTAAAAACACCTTGTTCTTCACAATCAGTCCTTTAGTCACTTGGATCAGCCACTTTACTTTCGACCAATTAAATACCAGCATTATATATCTATCCACAACAACACAATAAACTATTTCCCTATAATTCTTCTCCTACTGTCCCCTTATCTCCCTTACCCTTTATATAAGGGTACTATACTGCTCTCTCTCCAATCCCTTAATGGAATAGCGGTATACATAAATACATAAATACATACGCTTTATTTTATCACTAAAATAACCAAATCCAATCAAATCACCATCTGGCCTCCGTTCTTGATCATTTCACCCAGTAATTCTATCTATATCTCTAGGTGCAGATTTACCATTCTTCAACTTCTCACCTTACCCATTACCTGCCCTCCTCCTTGCTAATAAACCTCATCCCCAAAAATACCTATTCCTTCTGCACCAATCAAACCCAGCAGCAGATTCATAGTCACCGGGTTCTTCATTACTGTTAATATTATGCAGATTCTCGAGAGTGTTCTTTCCAAACTCCCCTCACAGTCCATTCACCCTCAGTTACCTCATTGCTTTGTCATTCACCAATATTCATTTATTTAATCTTAGCAGAAGAAGTTCCCCCATTCAATTCTCATCTTAACCATTTCGCGCTTTCTTTTCACAATGAAAAGGAGCTTCCTATTCCGTCTTGTAAGTAACCACATTTCATTATCCACCTATTCCTAAACTGTTACTTATAGTTTACCTACCTCTTATAAGTTCTAATTTCATTCTTATTTCGATAATATGCCGGTATCATTAACCCTTTAGTTATTTCTTTCAGACTAACCTCTACTTCCGAATATTATAAAATTCCAAGCATCTTCTTTTGTATAAAAGACTTCATATTTAATTTTTGATTTTTAGTTATCATTTTCAACAAGTTCTTCTTTTTTTACTCTTAATTTCGCTTGCTTCGCGAACCTAACTTACATTCCAAACCACTTACTCACTTGTTTAAACATTCTTAACTTACTCCTTAGCAGCATTCCATATAC
The DNA here is from genome assembly GCA_015478945.1 of Trachelipus rathkii. Classification (NCBI taxonomy): domain Eukaryota; kingdom Metazoa; phylum Arthropoda; class Malacostraca; order Isopoda; family Trachelipodidae; genus Trachelipus; species Trachelipus rathkii. Next base: position 37,019 of record JABUQX010068149.1, on the reverse strand, counting down.
TTCTTTTTACACTGCTAACAATTGCTTCATTCATAAGTGTAGCTCACCTTGATTAGAATTTCAGTGTATCAACTGTGGATTCAGCATTCTAATCTGGATTTACTATAAGCGAGCTTTCTTATCATTACTAGTTGTCCTCTTACTTGTCTCATGTTCACAGTGTAACTTACTCAGACTCTTATAATAAATTAATTACCTAATGATTGTGATAAAAGCATTGAGTTGGTAGGTTGTCATTATTATATAATATATATTATAGGCTAATATATATACGGTTAAAAAAGAATAAACCTATTATTTCTTATTTTGTAGTAGTTATACTATTTTTTATAATGGGATTATTTTACCTACTAATATACCCAAAGCCTTATATTATATATACTACCTCTTATATACTATATATTCCATATAGGTCAAATAATTATGATTATTAATTAAAAAATATATATATAAACTTTATATATATACTATCTCCTAATAATTATATTAAGTGATACAAATATATCATAAACCTCATTTTATTAGTATAATATGTAGAAATATATATATATTATTACCTTTTTATATAATATATATACCTGATAAAACCGGTAAAATGTGAATACCTCTACGCCATGGATACGATACCTGATCTGAGTTCCCACCAAATAATATATAACTGAATAAAAATAAGAAATAAATAATGACGAGAAATCTTCTTGTTCTTTGATTATCTCGAGTTATAACAACACAAGCAACTTAGATTTCCACTATCATAAAAAAACATGTTGTCTTGAAAAAAAAGAAAATTATAATAAGAGGAAACTCTTTGTCAATTTGGTCTTTTTATAGATTGACTATGAGAAGGAGTATGTGTACTGTGTGTTTGTGTGATATATGTGTAGGGAGAATTGATTAATTTTCACAGTGGACATTTCTTAAAGTGATTAAGTAGAAGGCGACTAAAGGAACATTGGTTGTTGGGTTAACTGTCCACTATCACCACTTTATTCATTCATTAGTAAGGTAAGATGTTAATGAATGCCTCGAACCTGTTGATCGTTAACCTGCACGATAAAGCGACTCACTTGTTTCTTTAGGCTCAGTAAAATTGTTATGAAATCGTTATTGTGAAGACATGGAATCTTTAAGGGTAAATTAAATAGCGCGATTAAAAAGAGGATAATGTCTAATGGTATAGAATATTTAGAAAGAGTAAGTTTTTGATTTGTACTTGCTGTGACTGAAACAAAGATAAAAATGGTAAGTTTGTGTGAAAGATGGATGTTGATGTGTGAAGTGATGAAATGTGTTATGTGCTGGTGTTGGAAGAAGTGAGAGAAGTGAGAGAGGGGAGTTGCGATTCTGATAAGTGATTTGAGGAAGAGTGATCATTCGTTAGATTTCTTATTTGTGATTAAGTACTAGAATTCTAATGTGAGAAAATAATTTTAGTTTTGAGAAAATCAAGGTTAAATGTTGCAGGTTAATAAGGTACAACATATGGTCCTTCATCTGAGGGTTGATGTTGAGGAGAGTGTAGAATGATGTTTTGGATGAAGTGATTGGTAATGGGACGGCGTGGTAGGGGTTTCAGATTGATAGTGATTGGGCGACTTTAAATGACGGTAATTGGATATATGGATGATTTCCAAAAAAGGGATGGTATAACAGGAAGGTCGATCGATTTCTGTGAGTGAGAGTAAGTGTAATGTGTGTGTAAAGTTAACATACATTCTTCGCGCACAAAGATTTTTCTTATAGCTATATCTAGAGTTGGTGTAAGGTAAAGATTGTGTCAATAAAAATAAAACAAAGTAATATAATAATAATATGATTGAATTTGAGTGTTGGTTTAATTGACCGATGAACATAAATGTAATGGGAATTTGTTAAATCAGTGATAAATTGAGCTTGGGGACGGAAATAACAGATAATTATGTTGTTTTATGTAAGATTAAGTTCATGGGGAGGCATGGATAGAGAGGAAAGAGATATAAGGAAGGAAGTGTGAAGAATTAATTGTAAGAAGTAAAGTGA
>JABUQX010068149.1:5000-32500 GCA_015478945.1 Trachelipus rathkii | reverse complement strand
TATTATTTATATATATATACATATAGCAGCATAGCATATATATAAGGTTACAAGTATATAAGGCGTATATATATATATATAAGCAAAATTTCTTTAAACGTTAACTGTAAATAAAAATAAATACATTTTCTATAAATACTTCCTTATATATATATAGTATATATGGAGTGTTATATATATATAGGGCAGAGCAGCAGCAGCAAAGAGCAGCAGCATATATATGTTGCTATATATATATATATATATAGTATATATATATATATATAATCATATATATAATATAAGGTTATATATAAGGTTGTTGTTACAAAGAGCCGCCTAGTGAGGTATATATATATATAGTATATATATATATATATATATAAGAGAAAGAAAGAGTATATATATATATATATATATATATATATATATATACAAAGTTAGATATATATATATATTTTTGAAAATATTGTTGAATTGTGGTGAAGTAAAAGAAAACTGCTGTTCACCAGTATTGGGAGATATTTTTAAACGTTTTTCCTCAAATATATTTCCTGCTTCTGAAATGAAAATAATTTCTCTGAATATATGGAGGAGGCTGGAAAGGAGAGTAATTTTTGGGCAAGTACTGCTATGTTTGGGAATTTAGCTTTGTTCACTTTCCACCAGCACTCCCTCAATTAAGGAATTCTTCTTTTCCCAGATTAGAAATTGCTTTTCCTGGTAAAAATTTCCATTTCTTTTTAAGAATTTCACCTTTGAAGAGCCACTGTAAAGTTTTCTTTTTCCTTTTACACTTAACTGACACGCTGTCACTTTCACTTTCTTCTCAAACTTGTAAAAACTAAGTAACTTTTGCAGTAATTTCTCTTTTCTTAATGCTCCTGATGATTTTGAGGTACTTGGCAAATCTAAGTTTGTTGTAGATAATGCTCGTTTCTGAAAATAACTCATCGCCTGAACCTTCTTCTGTACTGCTACTACTATTATCACTTTCCTTTCTACCTTCAATTATTTGTATATTTCTTTCAAGCATCCATTTTCTAATTAATTCCAAATTCTTATTTCATTAGAAAAAATAAAGTCAGTTAGTATCTTGGTATACTACAGTATTTAAAACAATTATCTTGTTTTGATATATGTCTATCGATCCTTTCTTCCTTTTATTCATAAATCTAAACTCTAATGCCTTCCTCAGCTCTTCTTTATTCTCTGCTGTCATCCTCTCAGAGTTTGAGAGATATGCTGGAGAGCTCAAATATGTAGAATAATTGATATAATTGATTTTGCCTTATAGTTTCCGTAACCATGAGTAATGGTTGCAAAACTCTTATTAAACTCTTTATTAAATCACACTGTTCTTTGAGAAAATAAGGCATCTTTAATAAATTGAAGTATATGAATAAAAAAGAAAAAACTTGTGTATCCTGCTAAATCAGTTAAAAGTTTCATCTATATGCTCCATATCGAAGGATCAAATGGATTATGGTAGGAGGAATTTCCAATTATTCATCGTATTTTCAAACTCATAGTGATTTTTTAATTCCAGAATGCGAAACCTGGAAATACTTTAAATGGAGCATACAAACTATTTTTAAACTTCAAGTTGGTGCTTTGAGAGCAGTTAAATGTAAATAAAAGAGTCGTTTGAATTATTTAGCTCTTCTATATATATCTGTAGTAAATGATATCTGATCAGCCTTTAGATAACTTCGAATACTGCTGATCTCACTTTGTTTGAAGTTGGTAACATTTTTCTTACAAAATATTTTCTACTAGGAAGAAGATATTTTGGCTGAGGGCCAATAAGTTCATGAATCCCTTCTTCTGTGACTGTGAATATTTAGTTACTCATTGCGATAAATTCATTTTCTGTGATTTGGGTCATTGATATGCCAAATCTTATTTTGAGAGGAACTCCCCTCAAAACTCACTTATTTCACGGCTTGATCTATTGCTCTTTGTGGTTTCCCCTGTTCTAGAAAACACAAGACTCTCCCTTTTACTTATTAAAATTTTTGGACTTCCAGATATTCTCTTCAATGATGATTTCCCATATGTTCCAGTGAAGTGGCGTTGTACTAAATATAAGATTTTATGTGAAAAAAGTTATATGTAAATATTTTTTTTTTACATTTCTTTATAGTTAAAGGAAAAGTTCATAAGAAATTCCGGCCGGAATTTTTTTGGCGATTCCGGCTAATTCCAATTCCGGTTCGGCCGGAACTGAAAATTTCAGTTCCGGTACACCCTCAATATATTATATATATTATATATATATATATGTTATATATATATATATTATATATATAGTATATATATATATATATATATAAGTATATATTACATATATAAGCAAAGTTACTATATGTTATTTATATATAAGATAGTTGTTATATATGGTTAAGCATATGCGTTATTATATTATGTTATAGCAGCAGCATATTACTATATATATATATATATATATATATATATATATATATATATATATATATATATATATATATATATATATATATATATATATATATATATATATACTATATATATATATATATATATGAGTTATATATATATATATATATATATATATATATATATATATATATATATATATATATATATATATATATAAGGTTGGTTATGTTATATATATATAGCAAATATATATATATATATGTATGTATATATATGTAAGGTTGGTATATATATATATATATATGTATATATATATATTATATATATATATATTATATATATAGTTGTATATATATATATATATATATATATATATATATATGTATATATTTTTATATATATATATGTTATTATATATATATATACATATATATATAGAAAGAAGAAATAGTATATATATTATAAGATATATATATATATATATATACATATATATATATATATATATATTATTATATTATATATATATATAGGAATTTATGGTAATTCAGTGGACTAAAGCGAGTCTTTTCGTTTAATAAAGATTTTAATTTTCCTCTTGCGAGAGCGAGTGTCCCTGGATACCTGAACGGAAACAAAAAATTCTCGTTAGTAGGAGATTTTCTGTAATATTTAGTTACAGTTGACGGCATAGTGTGTTACACTAATCTCAATTCCCACACTTCAATAAAAACAATAGACAACACGTACAGCAGAACAATCAATTATAATCTACAAAATCACACTCTCTCATACTTCTAGCATAGGAAGGTCCGACCATTTCAATGGAAACCATGTCCATGGTGGCTAGAATTTCTAAATACATTAAGCCGAAAAAGGGCTTGCTATCAAGCCTAGGTAATCTTTGCATTTAAATCCACTTGGTTAGGAAATACATGTAACACAATTTCCCATGACCAAGACAATACTACGGTAGGTAATGAACCCTCAAATTCATGGGATAGAGGTCGGTGACAATAAACTAACTAACTAACTAACTAACTAACTAACTAACTAACTAACTAACTAACTAACTAACTAACTAACTAACTAACTAACTAACTAACTAACTAACCAACTAACCAACCAACCAAACTAACTAACTAAATAAATAACAAACTAACAAACTAACCAACTAACTAACTAACTAACTAACCAATCAACCAACAAACCAACCAACCAACTAACTAACTAACTAACTAACTAACTAACTAACTAACTAACTAACTAACTAACTAACTAACTAACTAACTAACTAACTAACTAACTAACTAACTCAACTAACTAACCAACTAATCAGCGAAACAAGGAACTAACCAATCAGTTAACTAAATAAACTATCCAATCAACTAACCAACTAACTAACCAACTGACTGACTGGACTGACTTGACTGACTGGACTGACTGGACTGACTAGACTAGACTGACTTCAGACTGACTGACTGACTGGACTGACTGACTGACTGACTGACTGACTGACTGACTGACCAACTAACTAACTAACTAACTAACTAACCAACCAACTAACCAACCAACTAACCAAATAACTAACTAACTAACTAACTAACTAACCAACCAACTAACTAACTAACTAACTAACTAACTAATTCAATTACATAGTCCGACAATTAATTAATTCAATTCAATTCAATTCAATTCAATTCAACTAACTAACTAACTAATTCACAATTCAATTCAACTGGTCAATTCAATCAATTCAACTAACTACCAACTAATTCAATAATTCAATTCAATTCAATCAATTCAATTCTTTAATTACTAAATCAATTCAACTAACTAATTCAATCAACTAATCAATCAATAACCAACTAATCAACTAAATTCACCACCCAATTCACTCCACCCACCCAATTAACTAAGCACCACCCACCACCACTCCACTCCACCAATTAATTAATTAATTCACCCACCATAACTAATTAAGACATACAAATAAATAAACAAACAAACTAATTAAAACATCTGCGCATAAACAAATAAATAAACAAACAACAACCCATAACATATCCAACTGAACCCACTCAAGAATCCAAGACATGTCCAACTAGAACTGAACTAATGTCACACCCAATGGAATCAATCATTGTGTCCAACTAACTAACTAACTAACTAACTAACTAACTATTAACTAACTAACTAACTAACTAACCAACTAATCAACTAACTATGTGGCTTATTGACTGGACTGATGACTGGACTGACTGACTGACTGATCAGATCGACTGTAGTGACTGACTGACTGACTGACTGACTGACTGACTGACTGACGAGTATCTCAAAAGGACTAACATCCACCTTCTTTTCCCAAGACTGGGGGTAAGGTGCGTGACATGCACCGGAAACAGAAAAGTAGTAGAAGTATATGACACAAGTCGAAAAGAAAGCCCAGATTTACCGCCCCCTTTATATCTTTTAGTGAGAGCTCGTCGGAGTCAGAAAATTCACCCTAGAGCTTTAAGACCGCGATGGACCCTCACTATGGCATCTCGTCAATGTGGGGTTCATCCCTTGGCCCAGGTGAGCCACAACCATACCCACTCACAAAACCCAGCCATTCACTCCTATTTGCACCTTTCTTCTCGCCTCTGCCAAACTCACATTTCTCTCCTTCAGGCATTCCTTTACTGACTCAATCTACTTTTTCTTCGGTCTCCCAGCCGGTCGATTCCCAATACACTCATCACTATACATCCGCTTAACCAACCGACTCTCATCCATCTTTTCCACATGACCAAACCATCTCAACGTACTTTCATTTATTCTCACATTTATCCTTTTCTTCACATCACACAACTCTCTAATACGTTTATTCCTCATTTTATCAACTCTTCTCACACCTAACACGCCCTTAAGATTGTCCATCTGAACACATTGTGCTTTAGATCTATACTTCTTATTCCAGACCATAGTCTCACTACTATACATTGACACAGGTAATAACATACCCTCATGTAAGACCCTAGCACTAAAGACTTAGTCCCTTTACATCCAACAACGACTTAATTGCACCAGCTACCTTCCTGCCATTCACAACTGTCCTACGACACTCTGCATCATCCGTTCCCTTTTCATCCAACATATATCCTAAATATTTAAATTCAGACACTTGTTCCAGCCGCTCACCATCTAACATAGCTTCACACTGAGGACTGCCCTCACTCACAACAATAACCCTACTCTTATCTACGTTTACTTTCAAACCCCTTCTTTAACACATCCTGCCAAATCTCTTTACCAATCCTCTCAAACTCTCTTCAGATTTACCGCACAAAACCAAATCATCCTCATATAATAGGTAGGGCACCCTCCACTCTCTTCCATTCTCCATCATTCTAACACTATCTCTTGCCACCCCAACCTCAATTTTTTTCATAACCACATCCATATACAAATTGAATAACCAAGGAGACATAACACATCCCTGCCTCACTCCGCTAATAATATTGAACCAATCACTTTCGACACCATTTATTCTTATACAAGACTTCACTATCGTCATACATACTTTTGATTCCATTCAGAAGCCTACCACCAACACCATATATCACTAACACCTGCCATAGAGCTTCCCTATTAATCCTATCATACGTCTGTTGCAAATCCATAAAATCTATATACAATTTATTATTCTTCTCCCTCATTTTCTAAATCATTTGTTTCAGTGTAAAGATTTGATCCACACATCCTATACCTCTCCTAAACGCAGTAATTCCTTGTTCTTCTCACCAGGCCGTTCTTCGGCAGCACTCTCTGACGCACTCTTTCGACCAAAATACCAGCATATATCTTCCTACAACACCCAATAAACTAATTCCCCTATATTTCCTACAGTTCCCCTTATCTTCCTTACCTTTATTTAAGGGTACTATTACAGCTCTCCTCCAATCTCTCGGAACTATACCCTCCATAAACGCTTTGTTACACAACTTCCAAAGTCAATCAATCACCATCTCGCCTCTGTTCTTGATCATTTCACCAGTAATTTCATCTATACCTGCAGATTTACCATTCTTCAACTTTTTCACTCTATCCATTACCTCCTCCTTGCTAATGAGCTCATCCCTAAAATACCAATTCTTTCTAGCATCATCAAACCCACACACATTCCCTATCACCTCTTCATTACTACCAATGTTATGCATATTTTCGAAGTGTTCCTTCCACACTCCCCTCACATCCATTTCATCAGTTACGAAAGCACCATCCCTATTTATTATTCTAAGCAGATTCCCCTTATTCTCATTCTTAACCTTTCGCGCTTCTTTCCAGAAGAGCTTCGTATTCCCTTGTAAGTCCCCATTTATCCTCCTTCCAAACTGTTCATTTACCTCTTTTTTTCCTCCTACGTAAGCACCTTTTAGAATTTCTTTTTTCCTCCTTATATAATTCCAAACATCTTTCTTTTGAAACTTCATCATTGACATTTAGTACATTCAACCACACTTCTTTTTTACTTACAACAGCTTGCATCACCTCTTCATTCTACCACTCACTGTTAACATTCTTACTTCTTATTTTAGCACATCCACATACTTCCTTTGCACTTTTGCACTGCTAGCAACCGTTTCCTTCATTTGCTACCAGATTTGCTCAGTTTCAACTTGTTCACATTCAACTGATTTACTTGCGTGCGCTCTTAAATACTTGTCTTTATTACCTTGTTCACTTAACTGCTCACTCTTAATTCTACCCACTTCCTTCCTTATCTCCTTCCTCTCCCTCCAAGCCTCCACTAGCTTAATTTTACATAAAACATATATATATGGGAGTAGTATAGAGTAGAGTAGTAGCAGTATATATATATGTTGAGAGTGGTGTTATATATATATAGTATATATATGTTATATATATATATATATATATATATATATATATATATATATATATATGCTACTGCTACTATAAGGGAACATATTTTCATTTCTCTTTTTGAATATCTTACTACTTCTTATAAGACTGTTACTTCTCATCCAAAGGTATAGGTCCTTTACAAAGGGGAATTCAACATACATCACACTGAGCGGTTGAGCTCCCCTCATACTGATACAGGCAGAAGGAACCTGAATCTATCAGTATCCTAAACGATCTGGGACAATTGTTTAAGGAATATACGCATATTCCAGATCATCCTATCCAATTCTTGAACACGCTTGACCAATGCTTCACTACTACTCCTTCTTGATATAAATACAAAATTTTCCCTCCTATCAGTAGCTCTGTCTATAATCCTACAACTCTTAGTTATATTACTTTCTCTCCAGTAACTTCATGTCAAAAAGTATTAATCAGGCTAATTGGGGGTGTAACGTCATTTCTTTGCTAGCAACTTTTGGAGTGAATCTTGTTTTAACACCGAAGAAGCTTCTGTCTCAGATGAAAAGGTAGGGTCCATGACCGCTAATGGAATGAGCAGGTTCATTCCATCCTCAACCAAGTCTTTTTCTCCTCAAAATTCGTAGTTCGATAACACCTGTTCTCATGTCCTTCAAGACAGAGACAACACTTATGGGACATGGAAAAACTCCCGTTCTCCTATCACTCGCGCTAATTTTCATTTAGTTCTGAATCGTTGTATGGATGTTATTACCCGGCTAAGCATACTTTCATTAAGCGAAAGTGCGCTAACCTCCTTGGTTCTTCTACTGAAAAATATTGCTGGCCTCTTGCTAAAAATATCTTTAATAACTTCTGCATATATGCCATTCCACCTCTTATTCACTCTGATGAATGCGTTGCTAATACTTATTCTTAAAAGGTTAATCTCTTCGGCCTCTTTTTTTCATCTAATTCCACCCTGGACGATTCTTGCATCACTCCTCCTATCCTACTTCCTCTCCTCTCAGGTGTCCTATGTTCCTACCTGTGAGTTCACATGATCAGGTGCATGAGATCCGGAGATCTATAAACGTCAGAATAGTTAGTAGCCCATAGGGCTTTCCTCCTCGTGTTTTGGGAGTGTGAGGCTCTAAGCTGACTTCTGTTCTCTTTCAACTCTACTCTTTATGTCTGAATTCTAATACTATTCCTCAATGCTGGAAGCTCACTTATGTTCAGACGATCCAGAAAAAGGGTACCCTCTCTGATCCTTCTAGCTATCATTTTATAGCTCTCACTTGTATTTTGTATGAAATTTTTGAAACTTCCTCTAACATTTCCTGGATCATCTGAAATCTCATTTCCTTCTTTCAGATCAGCAGTATTACTTTCGACGATAGAGGTAAACTGTTTACCTACTTTCCTATCTCAATAATTTATGGTCTTATGCCCTTAGGAAGCATAAAGATTCTTGTGAGGTAGCATTTGACATATCGAAAGCTTTCGGTCAGGCATTGCACGCATCACAACTTTCTAAGCTCCCTTACTTTGGATTTCCTCCTTCTCTTTGATCACTCTCAGGTAGTCTATATCAGCACTTGTTGTTTTGTTAATGGAACGACCTCTACTTCCTTTCTTATTATTGTGGTCTTCCTCAAGGTTCTGTTCTATATTCAACTTTATTCTTACTTTTCAACAACAATCTTCTCAGCTGCACTTTTAACTTTGTTTATTCTAATGACGATGACTCAACCTTCCATTCTTCCACTGTGGTCAAATCTATTCTCCCTTTTGCATGTAGAATTTTATCTAGACTTAATCTTTCCGATTTTATTCTTGCCGATCCGGACGGGGTTTCCTTGTGGGGTCGCATTAACCTTGTGAAATTCAACCCTTTAAATGCTCAACTCCTTCAAACCTCCCTGTCAAAAACATCTCCGAACTTTCATATCCCCTTCGATGGGTCTAATGTCTCACATGTGAAACATTCTAGATGTTATCATAAAGAACAAAATGTCTTGGTTATCTCACATCACAAAGGTTACTTAGGTTGCTAAAAAAGATGAGAGTTCACTTCAATTGCTAAAGTTATATGAGGGTTTTATTCGCCCTTGCTTGGCGTACTGTTCTTGCATTTGTGGGGAAGGTTTCCGGCTCCACCCTTCTTATGAATAAGTTGAGTCTTAAGGCTAAAAGGACTATATTAAAACTGTTCCCCTTCTGCCACACTCCCAGAGCCTCTATGTTGCGACGTCAAGTTAGTACAGTTTCTCTACTATAATGTATGACAACGCAGAGTATAGAGATGACCTATGCTATAACCACCACCACTAGACGCTCTCGTATCACATAAGCTGCATGCCGAGCATAATATATTTTAGATAATTGAAAATTTCCTACTTGGCTTGTGTGGTGCCTTCCCTCTTTCCAGTCACCCGCTTAGGATCTCCTTACATCATTGTTTTCCTCTGAATTCAATCTTCCATCTATTTTAAAATCTCGTCTGCGCTAATCTGGAAAGATTTACATTAGGTTTAGAGATTTTCTTTATATTATCTTCCATTATTATCGTCCCTCCTGAAAAGGCTCTACCGACTTGTAATAGAATTTTAATATCATATATATATATTATATTATATATATATATAATATATAATATATAAATATAATATATATATATATTTATTTTAAAAATATGATTTTTTTTATTAAACTGATTATAATTAATAAGGTTACAATTTAAATTCAATTTAGAACATTCAAAGTTTAATTCTTCAAGTTTATTATAGATTCTAATTCTAATATTATTAATAATTAAAACACCCCACAAAATCACTCACATCTCCTAAATTAGCTTTATGAGTCGAGAAACAAGCTTCTTTTTTATTTTTATATTACAGTATTTTATAAGAATATATATATTATATAATATATATATTATATATATATATATAGTATAATATATATATATATATATATATAATTATATATAGTATATATAATATATAATATATATATATATATAGTAATATATATATTATATATATATTAATAATATATATATTACTATATATTCCAATATTTTCTGTAAACTTGCCAAAATGAGTTAATCTTTCATAAAATATTTATATGTTTTGAACAGCTCCAGAAAAAATAATCATTCTATGTTTTCATGTGAAATTTATTAGATTATTTCAAATTATTTTTGAATCTATAGATCAATAAAAATTTTAAGATATCTGTTAATTTAAATAGAAAACATGGTTCAACAAATGAGTTTGCAGACTTTTCAGTAAGCACGATTTTTTTCGGTCTCTTCCCCCATTTCAAATAGTTTGATTCAGAGTTCAGACTATCTTAAAACAGTATGTTTATAAGCTTATGAATATTATTTTGATTTATTTATAAATTTTCAAAAATCAAGTGTCTCTTAGTCAAAACTAAGAAGTATTTCCTTGACAGCTTCTGTACTTCCTTTAATAGTTATTGGACAACGTCATCCAACAATCCCAAATGCTAATTTAATAAAGTAAGCAATTAAATCCAATTAAGATAGAAGTAATACTGTCGTTCACGTTACAATTTACACTTCACTTAAACTCTACGTTAGATTTTTATATAAAATATGAGTAAATATTTCTAAAATTTTATTTTTATTTTTTCTTTACTTTATAAAAATTAAGATTAAAGCTTCACATTTTATCAAAAAACTATGAAAAAAAACTAAAAACTTTAACTAAAGTATAACAGATGAATTTGTACTGACACTGAGTGAAGTCTGTCAACACTTAAATTTTGTTGTTCTTTTATATAAGATCAACGAACTACTTAGATCTTTAAAAACCATATATCCAACGGTAGATTATTATTGTCAAAATACTTTTTAAAATTATAATTATTAAATTCATTTGGAAATTTGCAAAAAGGTGAAGATTAATTATAAATGTATAATAATATATATAAATATTTATATATAATAATATATATATATAATATATATATATATATATACTATATATATATAATATATATATATATATATAAATATTATATATATGTATATACGTTATATGCCCCACCTCCATATACATATATTATATAATAATATATTATATATATAGATATATATATATATATATATAATATATATATATATAAATATATATAATATATATATCATATATATATATATATAATATAACTATATTAGATTTCATAAATCCGAAACCCATTTCGTAATAATCAAATAAACGTAATTAAATTTTTAAAAAAATTAATAAAAAAGTAAAAGAAAATGTTTTTTTTTTTTTTTTTTTTTTTTGTGGGGGGCTTTCAAAACATATGCATATATCTCCTATAATTATTTCAGTTTTAAATTTGATTTATGTACCTAATGTTTGTATAGCATAATTATGAAAGTAGACGCCATGACACTTTTTTTTTGTATACACGGATGCCGATGAATGCATTGCAGACCGCGCACGGCCACATGAGCTCCCGGCAATTAATCGTGCCTAAAAAATTAACATTAATTCTTCTTTTTCTGTTTTATCCAATTTTTTTTTTAAAAAAAGTAAAATATAATATTTCCCAAAATAATTAGTTCATTACTTTAATTTTCGTTGTTCTAGAATCTAGACTTTAACCTTTATTTTATATGCAATTATTTTATTTTTCTATATTAAAAAAAAAAAAAATCCTCTGACACTGGCATCCGGTTGTGTACTACCTATGATATGTTTATTAATTTTTATTCCTCCAAATTAAATGATCTAATGAAAAATAATGAAATATAAATAAAAATAATTTTGAAAAAAATTGGGGGAAAAAAAAAAAAATCTCATTTAAGGTTTATTCTAAAATTTTGCAAAAAATATTTTAGAAAAATTCTCAAAATTTAGTTTAAGGAGACTTCATAACTATACCCCCTACTTTTTGAAAGCAAAATCTAAAATTTTCACCATCTTTTTTTATTAATCTCAAATTAGTAGAAAAATTCCTCTGCACATCATGTGTAATTATTTTATATAAAATTCCCTTAAATATCTTAGATACAGAAATTAATTTAGAGAGGTGTCGAACTAAAAATTTCAATCCAGTCAAAAATGCAATTCCAGGTTTTTTAGGCATCAAAAAATGTATTTATTATAATAATAAAAATCTAATTTTTTAAATATTCTCATCCCCTAGCTCATTCTTCGGATTTTACTCAATCAAAATAAAGGAGTCGACCTGGCCTGTGCCGAGCCGTAGCCCGGCAGCCGGAGCGACCGGACCGGAGCCGGGAAGCCTGGATATTTTTTCAGGAAATAATTTTTTAATGAAAAATATTGGCGTAAGAGTGCGAACAATTTCAAAATAATACAGAATCCTTATCGATCCGGGATCGGATCCGGATCAAGTCAGAGCCGAGTCGATGTCGGAGCCCGAGCGAGCCAGAGCCGAGCCAGGAGCCGTAGTATGATTTTTTCGAAAATATTTTTTAGAAGACTGCTGAACAATTTTAATAGTGCAGAAACCTTATCGATCCGGAGCTGAAGCCGAAGTGGGAGCTGGAGCCGGAGTCGGAGCGAAGCGGAGCCGGAGCCGGCTGGGTATGATTTTTTTCTAAAAATAATTTTAGATGAAATAAAGAAAATCGACAAGACGTGCGGAACAATTTTCAAATAGTACCGAAACACTTTAGTCAGATCCGGAGCCGAAGGTGAAGTCATAGCCCGGCAGCGAAGCGGAGCCGGAGCTGACCGGGAGCCGGACCGTACCTGGTTATGAATTTCAAAAAATATTTTTTTAGGTGTGAAAAATTTAATGCCAGAAGACTACTGAACAATTTTTCAAATAGTGCATAATCCTTAGTCTGATCCGGATCAGAGTCGGAGCGAATCGAAATGGAAGCGAATTCAGAGCCGGTCCGTATTTTGATTTTTTTTTCGAAAAAAAATTTTAGGTGAAAAATTGCCAGAACAAGTGCTGAACAATTTTCAAATAGCAGAAGCCTTAGTTGGATCCGGATCCGGATCCGACGGAAACCCGGATTCGGAGCCGGATCTGGATTAAATTTTTTAAAAAAAATTTTATATGACAATTTTTAAGAAGGGCTGCTGAACATGCTTCAAATAGCAGAAATCCCTTAAGTCGATCTGATTCCGACCGGAGTCGAATTCGGAGCCGGATCAGAGCCGGCGATATAGTATAAATTTTTTCAAAGAATATTTTTATAGAAGATCTGTTCCACTTCTGTTGCAAATTATTTTCAAATAGTGCAGAAACCTTGTCAGGTCCGGAGCCATAGTTGAAGTCGGAGCCGGAGCCGGAGCCGAGCCGGAACTGGTATGAAATTTTTTTTCAAAGAATATTTTTTAGTGAAAAATTTAATGCCAGCAGACCACTGAAACAATTTTCATAATTGTGCAGAAACCTTGCATGCCGGATCCGATTCGAGACTAACGGATCCTGGGATATAAATTTTTTCAAGAAAATAATTTCTTGGTGAAAATTATGGCCCAGAGACATGCTAACAATTTCAAATAGTGCAGAATCCTTATCGGATCCGATGGATGGAGCCGGAGCCGGATCAATTTAGGGGAGGTTAATTTTCCTTATCATTTTTCAAAAATATTTTTTTTAGTGAAATAATGTTATTGATATAACGTGTTCTGAACAATTTCAATAGCAAAAACCTTAGCCGGATCCGTAGCCGAAGCCGATCCTGGAAGAATTTTAAAAAAAAAATATATTTTTAGTGAAAAACTTTTTATTTGCCAAAGACGTACTGATACAAATTTTCAAATAGTTCAGAAAACCTTGCTCATCCGTGAGCCAAAATGAAGTCAAGCTGTAAGTTATTAAGGCCAGCTGGAGCAAGCCGTAGCCTCGTTTAATGATATTTTTCAAAAAATATTTTTTTAAGTGAAAAAAATTCATGCCAGAAAACGTACTGAACAAATTTCAATAGTGCAGAAACCTTAGTCGAGTCCGGATCCGGGATCCAGTTCAGCTTATCCTTGGTATAAATTTTTTAAAGAGATAATTTTTGGAGGAGGTATAATTTATTCCAGAAGACTTGCTAAACAATTTTAAATATCGGCAGAATCCTTAATCGCGATCCGATTACGGAGTCGGAGTCGGATCGAAGTCGAGCACCTAAAAATATTTTTTTCGAAAAAGTATAATTTTTTTTTGTGAAATTATTGATAGAAGAAGTGCTGAACATTTTTTCAAATTAGTGCAGAAAACCTTAGTCAAGATCCCAAAGCCGAAGCGAGCTCGAGCCTGTGTCGGACCGTAGCCGATCCGGTATTAATTCTTTATAAAATTATCTTTAGACCGAAAAAAATTAACTAATACCAGAAAACGTGGTTAACATGTTCAATTGCTACAGAAACCTGAGTCGGATCTGGAATCCGATCGAGCCGACCCGCATCCGGTCCGGGTGTTATGAATTTTTTTTTAAGATATTTTTTACGTTGAAAATGTATTGCCCAGAAGACTTGCTGACTAATTTCAAATAGTTCAAAAACCTTAGTCAAATCCGGATCCGGAGTCGGAACTAGACCGGAAGAGCGATCCTGTTTATAATTTTTTCAAGAAAATTTTTTTTAGATGAAAAACTTATTCCGGAAACGTCTCTGAACAAGTGTCAAAATAGTCAGAACCTCAGTGGATCGCGATCCGGATCGAACGGAGCCATTCTGGGGTATAATTTTTTCCTATAAAATATTTTTTGGTGAAAGTTTATTGCAAAGACGTGTCTAAAAATTTCAAATAGTTCAAAAACCTTAATCGGATCCAGCGCCGATCTATCCGCCCAGCGGAGTATGTTTTCGGAAATGGTCTGCAAAATTTTCAAAAAAATATTTTTGTACGTGAAAAATTTATTGCCAGAAAGGTACTGCACAATCTCAAAACAGTGCATAAACTATTTCGGATTGGATCCGAGCCGGAAAAAGTAATTCATTATTTTTCTTTTGATGTAAAGAAAATATATCAAAGCTGAATGATTCAATTTTGAAATAAAGAATATTATATATATATAATTATTATATTATATATATATATATATAATATATATATATATATATAATATATATATATAATATTATATATATATATATAATATAATATATATATATATATATAATATATATATACTATATATATATAAATATTAATATAAATAATAATATATATATATATATATATATATAATATATATATAATATAATAATATTTATATATATATATATATATTGGTTATGAAAGAATCATAAGTGGGGTACAGTAGCAAGGATTGGGTAGAGTAATGGAGAATGAAAGAGATGGAGGTGCCACCCATATATCGGATGATAAGGTTAGTCTGCGAAATCTGAAATAAGCTTTGAGGGATAGAGAGAAGATGCAGGTGTGTAAAACGGGTTGAAAATAACGAAGAATAGAGTAACGTCTGGTTTGAGTGAGGATATTCGCTGTGAATTATATTAGATGTGAGCAGCGGAACCAAATATGTCTGAGCTCAAAATATTAATCTTAATATGTGGATAAAAAGGGAACGAATGATGCAATATGTAGTATGAATGTGAATGAAGGAAATGGCTGGCTGCAATTAAATCCTAGTGGATGCAAAGGGAATAAGTCTTGAGGTTGCTAGGTCCTACATACGAGATGCTATATGACCGCTAATTAATTAAGTGATACTATTGTTCTGAATAGAGCAGAATAAGTATAGATTATAGAACTTCGCTGGGGTTACACTGCATTTGATAGGTGCTCCTTGGTTACAGGAGCAACCACCAAAATGTAAGCCACGCGACATACACAAGATGCTTGTTGCGATAATTTGCAATAATAAGACGATAAAAAATTTCACTCCGCCTCAGACTCGAACCATCACAAACAGCGGCTCCGTAGACAAGTACAAGAGACTCTACCACTTGTCCGATCTGCCCACTCCAGATAAAGAGCTATCGAATAGGTTTTCAACGTCTCCTGCGCGATATCACTGCTTTGAAACGGAATATTTAAATCCATAGAAGTGGTTGTCTTTTAACCCCTTACTGGGTCTACACAGCATTCTGCTAGTTTGCTCCCGTGTTACAGGAGAAACCAACCAAAGTCAGGCCACGCCGACATAGGAACATCATTCTTTTTGCGATAAAATTTGCAATAATAAGACGAAGAAAAATTTCACTCCGCCAGGACTCAAACCGTCAAACACAGCGTCACCGTTAGACAAATGTTACAGAAAGTTCCACCACTAGTTCCGAGCCGCACCACAAAAAATAAGTATCTCTTACAGGTTTAAAGTTCCTGTTCATATTACGCCTTTGAACCAGAACTTATTAAATCCATAGGAAGTGTGGAACCCCTGTGGGCTACCCGCATCTTCTGGTCCTCTGGCGTACAGGAAGCAACCCGACCAAGTCAAATAACGCCGACATGGGCCACAACATGCTTGTGCGACAAATTTGTAATAAGACCAAGAAAAATTTCACTCGCGCCAGGACTCGAACCATCGTCAACAAGCGTCGCCTTTAGACAATGTACAGAGCTCGACCACTATTGCTAACCGCCCCCAGGGAAAAATAGCATCTAGGAAGTTTTCAAATTTCTGCTTACCGATAATCACTCCTTTGAATCTCGATATTTATCAAAAAATCCATAGAAGTTGTTAACCCCTGCAGGCTAAAGGTCATTCTCTAGTTTGCTCCCGTATTACAGGAGCAACCAACCAAAAGTCAAGCCACGTCGATATGGGCACAACTTGCTTGTTGCGACAAATTTTGCATAATAAGACGAAGAAAAAATTTCACTCGCGCCAGGATTCGAACCATCGACACAGCGTCGCTGCTAAACAAGTACAAAGAGTTAAACGCACTAAGTCAGATCCGACACCAGAAAAAAAGGTTTATTTCGTTACAGTTTTTAAGTTTCCTGCTTCGATTTCACAGCTTTGAAACTCGGTACTTATTAAATCCACAGAAGGATGGTTGCGAACCCTTCGGGGCTACACGGCAATCTTCAGGGGTGCTCATGGGTAACAGAACCAACCGACCAAGGTCAAGGGAACGCAAACAGGCGCACAACATGCTTCTTACGACAATTTAAAAAAACAAAAAATTTCGCTTTTAAAACTTCCTCAATATTTGATCAGAAATCCTTTCCAAAACAAATATACAGAGCTCTACCACTAGTCCGAATCCGCCTCCCTAAGAAAAAAACGCATCTCGGAATTTCAAATCTCCTCTTCAATAATCACTGCTTTGAAAACTGACACTTACTTAATTCACACAAGTTGAATGGAATATCTGCTGACTACACGCATCTTCTGGGGCTCCTCGGGTTACAGAGCAACCGACCAAATTCAATGAACGCCGACAACTTTAACGCACAAGAGCTTACAAAGAGTTAGGTTGCAATATAAGAATAAAAAATTTCACTTTGCGCGAACAGGACTCGAATAACTCATCATACAAAATGTCGTCGCGTAGACAATGTATGAGGGCTCACCACGAGCTCAGTATGCCACCTCCCCAGGAAAAATGAATGCAATTTACTCGAAAGTTTTCAAATCTTCTGCTTCATATCACTGCTTGAAACTCGATATTGTTTAAATCCACAAAAGATAGTTGAAAACCCCTGCTGCTACACGGCATCTCGGGTGTTCATGTGCTTACAGGAAGCAACCGACCAAAAGTCAAGGAACGCCGACAATGGCACTAATAAGCTTGTTGCGACAAATTTGCGAATAACAAGACGAAAAAAAATTCACCCGCCCAAGACTCGAACCATCACAACAGCGTCGTCCGTTAGACAATGATACAGGATGCTCTACCACTAGTCCGATGCCTCCCCAAAAAAGAAGCATCTCGGAAGATTTCAAATCTCCTGCTTCCGATATCACTGCTTTGAAAAAACTCGCTACATAGTAAAATTCACAGAATGCGTGGGGAACCCCCCTCTAGGCTACACGCATTTTCAGGGCTCATGGGTAAGGAATCAGCCGACCAAAGTCAGATCCCGCACATGCGCACAACATGCTCGTGGCGAGACAAATATGCAATAATAAGACGAAAAAAAATTTCACTCGCCCCAGGACTCAACCATCGACAAGCGCGTCGCCGTTAGACAAGCTGTACATGGAGTCTTCTACTACTAGTCCAATACACCTCCCCAGAAAATAAAGAATCTCGAAACAGTTTCCATGTCCCCTGCTTCGATACTGCTTTGAAACTGTACATATTTAAATCAATAGAAGGTGCTTGGAACCATATATATTATATAATATATATATATATATCATATTTAATATATATTATATATATATATTAATATATATATATAATATAGATTATATATATATCATATATTATATATAATATATATATAATATTATATATATATATATATAATAATATATAATATATGAATAAAGTTTTTTTGCCGCTAAAAATTGAAAAATTTTGCCAAATGTTTATGGTTTTTTATCTAGCATTTCATTTCACATGAGATATAAAAAATCATTAAAAAAAAAGAAACAGATTTTTTTTTCTATAATTTGTACCAAGCTCACATATAAACGTTTAAACAAACAGAGTTTATATTAAAATTTTGTAGAAACGTAGTTTGTCTGTCACCTATGGTTGACCATCTCTGTTACAAAAAATTTTTAAAGTACTTTTCAGAGTTAGTGAAATTTTTGTTTTTAAAAAACAAATCTTCAATTACAAGGTGTCTAACTAAAAATTATTACCACACTAAATTGGAGATATTTTAGTCAAAAAAAATGTAAATTATCTAAAAATTAAAATTTTATGGCAGTTTTGTGGAAATTCAAAAAAAAAAAAATTCCTCTCTTCACCCTAAAAATGTTCAAAGTGAATTAAGTTTTGTTGTTTTTCATACAAATTTAAAATATCCATAGTTGTTCAATCAAAAAATATTACTTCTCATGGTTCATCACCAGGAGTATTATACGGTCTCCCTAAAACGAATAAAATCTCTAAAATTCTGAACTTGTAAACAAAAATTATAAAATAAACTGGACTTTACACTTACAAGATAAAATTTATCTGAATATTAGTATTTAATAGAAATATGTACTTGTACTTTACATATTATAATATATATATATAGTAATATAGAATTAATATATATATAAGATTTATATATATACTATATATATATATATTAATATATATATAGTATATATATATATACATGAGATATATTATATATATATTACAGAGAGAGAAAGAGAAGAGAGAGAGAGGAGAGAGACGAGAGAGAGAGAAAGAAAAGAGAGAAGAGAGAGAGAGAGAGAGAGAGATGGAATCGAGCGAAGACGAAGAAGAGAGAGAGAGAGAAGAGATGAGAAGAGAGAGAGAGAATTCTATGAAGACACGGATGACCCCCAAAAAATATTATGACAACTTTTGGACTGTCACTGTAAAATGTATTATTAATTATTATTATACTTATATTATTATTATTTATATTATTATATGATTATTATTATTATTATTATTATATTGATATATTATATTATTATTATTATGATTATTTAATTATTATTATATTATATTAATATGATTTTAAAAAAATTCCTTTCTTTTGTTTTTATATTTAATTCGAAGATATATGATTTCCCTTTACTACTATAAGATCATGTACGTGAACTTTAAATCGTGAATAAAGTCTAAGAAATACGTTAGATTCTCTTCGTGATTATAAATTATCATACAAATATGGTAAAAGTAAAACCTTATTATAAAAGCTTAATCTCTTAAAATAATGTTTAGCCGTCGTAACGACGGAGGTCAGAGCGTGCAATGGACACCAATTCAGATTCCAGTGTAGAGCACTTAAAAAATATAGAATGCTCAGAGTGTGCGCGGGCGCGGTGCGCGGTCGCGTGGCCCGCCGTGCGCGGTGCGCGATTCGCATGCAAAAGAGAGGTCGAAAAAAAATATGACTATTCGTGCTGTGCATTAGGATATTCTGGGCTCGTTCTAACTTCTAATTCTTAGTAACCAAGAAAAAAACCCATTCTACTACAAAACATACACACACACAAACATTTTCATGAAAATACTTTTGAGGAATTTTTTCTCTTTTTCATGTTTGAAAAAAGTATTCATAACAGCCAAAGATCAATCGCAATTTTTATGTTTATTCTCTTTTATGACCTTTAAACCTTTCCTCCATCTCTTTTAAATTAAATAAAAATTATTTAAAACTATTTTGTTTTATAATAGTATACATTATATTATATATAATATATATAGATATAATATATATATATATATATATAATATATATATATATAATATATATAATAAAAATATATATATATATAGAATAGATATATATTATATATATATATAATATATATATTAATATAACATATAATAGATATATATATATATATATAGTATATATATAAATATATATTATTACTATATATATATTACGATATAATATATATAGATATATATTTATCCTGAAAAAAAATTATTTTACTCAAGACTGTTGTTTTATTATTATTATATTATAATATTTTATATTATTATTTTATTTTTATTTATTATTTATTATCATTATTATTAATATATTATTATTATATTAGTATTAATTATTATTATTATTAATTATTATTGATATTTATTCATATTATATATATGTAATTATTATTATTAATTATTATTATATTAATATTTTATGTTATAAGTTATACATAATTCA
Organism: Trachelipus rathkii; assembly: GCA_015478945.1. Lineage (NCBI taxonomy): Eukaryota > Metazoa > Arthropoda > Malacostraca > Isopoda > Trachelipodidae > Trachelipus > Trachelipus rathkii. The sequence goes on along the minus strand of JABUQX010068149.1, from coordinate 11,485 downwards.
TAATATTCATTATTATATTTATTATATTATTATTATTATTATTATTATTTTATTATTATTATTATTAAGTATATATTATTATTATTTATATTATATAGTATTATGATTATATTATTATTATTATTATTATATTATAATATTATTATTATGTATATATTATAGATATATTATTATAATTTATATAGATTTAAAATATATAGTATTATATATATATTATACGATATATATATATATATAATATAATATAATTATATATAAAATATATTATATACAATATATATATATATATTAAAATTTTAACTAAATAACGATGCACTTCCGGCCACTCCATATCCCATAAGTGCTTAACACGTCTTATATCTCACTTTTAAAAAAAAGACTGACACTGTCCTCCCCAGCAAGCATGGCCTTACTACGAAAACCACGACCTATCAGTGACTCATCGATGAAATGTCCCAGGTTACACGCAAGCCCTAACAATCTAAATCGCAGCTTGCAGTCTATCGCGGCACTGTAATAATTTTTTTTTGTATTGCATTATTCAAATTTTGATTCCATCGAAATATGCATTATTAATACTATTAGCCCGATGTGAATCAAATATTTCAAAAAATGCCCCAAAAAATAAATAAAATAAAAAATAATAAAAAGGCTATAGAAAGACTAGAAGCGTTAAAGTATTGATTCACCAAAGATACTCTTATTATTAATTAAAATTAATTCGTGGTGCTTGGGAGAGAACCGCATACCCTGAGCGCACGCCTAGAATTTTATATAATATATATATATATTATAATATAATATATTATATAGTAAATAGATATTATATATATATATATAAATTATTATAATTAATTTTATAATAAATTATTTTATAATATAATATATATATATATATAATATATATTGTTTGTAATATTAAAAGATTTATGATACAAGTATACAAGAAAATGCTTTATGTTCGTTTGTATATAGTATTCTTTGCAATCTTAAACTGTTCCTCAATTTCTCTTACACGTCATCGAGATTCGTCTATCTTATCATCCAATACGTTTAGTTTATTATTAATAATGAATCTTTGAAATTAAAGTATGTTTGATAGAACTTCATATATTTCAATCTTTCTTAAATAATTTTCTTTAAATTTGATCTTCTTTCTTCTCATCTTTCTCTTGACTCCAAAATTCCCGTGAGCTAAACGTAAGTAATGAATTTAAATTAAAAGTTCTTTATATATATATTATATATATAAAGAGTATATATATATAAAAATATTAGATATAATATATATTATATATATATATATAATATATATATATAATAAATATATAATATATATATATATATATTATTAATATATATATATTTAATATACTATATAAATATATAAATATATAATATATATATATATATAAATATTATATATAAATATATATTAGGTAGCAACTTATGTTGCAACTTGATTTTTTGGCGGGTCATATATACTTTTTCCCATACGGGGAAAGTAGAACCTCTATCAATGTTGCAGCGTCCATATAAGAATACAATCCTGTGACTTGCCGCAAACTTTTCAAGAAGTCAATGTATTTCACTAAACTGATTATAAATTAGTATAATGAGAATCTTTTGAAATACTGAAATTTAAAAACTTAAAAATAAAGACGAAGAATAAAATAAATAGTACAGTAGTTTATTATAATAAAGTTACAATTTTTCACTTTCTTAAATTGTTTATAACATCTATAAGATAGAATTTAAAAGATTAGCATTTTGGGAAAACTTCGGCTATCCCTGAAAAACGAAACAAAGGTATTACAAGGAATCAAAAGTAGAAATCATGATACTGAAGCGGGTGTTAGTGCTAAAATGGAGTTAGTTAAAAGCATTTGTTTAAAATTAATAGCGGTAAGAAGAGATGTTATGTCTCCTTCTATTCAATTGAATATAGTAATAATAAAGAATAATATGAGTTGTTTGAAATTGGAAAGTTAGAATATATAGAACGAAGAGAGGGAAGTGCCCTACCTATGTATGTGCAGTATTTAGTTGTATCGCGAATCTGAAAAAGAGTTTGAGAATTGTAGAGGATTTCTTGCAGTCTTTAAAAAGGATGGTAAATAGTAAACGTGATAAGAGAAAAGTTATGTGGAGGGAGATCTCGGTATGAATTATTGGGGTGTTGAGCAACTGAACAAAGTGTTTGAGTTTAAAATTAGAGTTTATTGAAGAAAAGGAACGAAAGATGCAAACTGTAGTAGGAGGTCTTATATGAGGTATGTTGTACCTTGTATGTATAGTATGGAAAACTATTGTTTAATAGAGTATAGATCTATACGTACAATTGTTCAATGATAATCATAGGCTTAGGTATGAGAAGAATTATAAATGAGGAATGAGCGTATTACTAGTGTGTGTGTGAGAAAGAGTAATAAAGAAAATCAAGTACATGAGATGTATGTCATGTGGAAGATAGATGATAGCTGTGATTACGAATATATGTTGAGGGTGCGAGATCGACCGTTGAGAACAGAAAGAAAAAGTGATGTGTTAGTAAAGGAATTCTGGAGAGAAGTAATATGAGTTGCAGAGCAAACGAAGGTGCATAAGTAGGTGTGAAGCTGCATTGGGGTATGGTTGTGCCTACCACTGACCAAGGCATGAATCCCACATGACGAAGCATAGTGAGGTCCCGTCAGTCCATGAATCTCTAGGGTACTTGTGCTTACGCGCTTAAACTCAAACACTTGTTCCAGTGCTCACCATCCACAAACTTCACACGATACCTCCTCCTCACAACAATAACTCTTTCTCTATCTACGTTTACTTTTAAACCCATCCTTTTAAAGACCCTGCAAAATCCCTCTACCAATCCTCTCAAACTCTTTTCAGATTCGCCATACAAAATCAAATCATCTGCACATAATAGGTAGGGCACCTTCCCCTCTCTTCCGTTCTCTATCATTCTAACACCTTCCAATTTCACCCCCATCTCTAATTCTTTATTACTACTACTATACCAATTGAATAACCAAGGAGACATAACACATCTCTACTACTAATAATAATAATAATAATAATAATAATAATAATAATAATAATAATAATAATAATAATAATAATAATAATAATAATAATAATAATAATAATAATAATATAATAAAATAATAATAATAATAAAATAATAATAATAAAATTCTGCAAGTTTCTTAATATGTAAGCAACTCATGTGTGTTGGAGTCTTAGAGACAATGGGAGACCAATTCAATGAAGAGGGCATCTTAAGAGAGGGAGTAGCTTTAAAAATTGATCAAGTGTAAAGGAAAATTCAGAACAAAATATGTCATCATTTTTCTCGGATTTTCCATGTGTAAAACGAAATGGTAAAAATAACAATAATTAAAATGAGAAGGGTGAAGGCATATTCGAACATATTTACATGGAAAACACGTTTCAGAAAATAGGATTCTTTGAATAATATTCAAATTACTTGATAATTATAACAAGCATGCGTGAATTTGAACAAAAGTTTAAAAAATCTACTTCCATCGAGGTTTTACTTAAATAATAAATAATCATCATCATCCTTTACAAAGTTTAATTAAACTTCATTTGTCTGTACTTCACTAGTGAATTTGGGAACCCTTCTTTCTTCCTTCAATTTTAACAACAACAACTTTTGATATGAAGAGCCTTAATAAAAAGAATTGTACATATTTTATGTTGAGTGAAACATATCTACATTTCAGTTTCAGTTGACTTCTTTGCATTAATGACTTCAATATTTTCTAAATCGCTAAACACAATTATATTTATATAATATATTATATAATATATATTATATATATATATATATTATATATTATATATATATTATATTATATATATATATATATTAGTGATGGGACGATTAATTCATCGTCTCCAGCCAAAATCAGCGTATTTTTTTGAAATCGTCATGCATCGTAAACTTCTGCCGATTAATTTTGCCGATTAAATAAGGAAATATTACACCAGAGATTCTGAGAAAAATATGTTTCAGCATTCATATTTAGAACGAACTCCTTAATTTAAAGGTTAGAATTTGGTACATGTCGGTCCTGTTCTCAATATTAATTTTTTTGCGAATATGTTTAAAGATACATGTACTATTATAAAATTACGTAAATTTATAGCTGAAATTAAGGGAGCATGAATGATTTTAATATTAAATAAATTATTTTTGTTAAAGGAAATTATTATTATTATTATGTAATTATTATTATATTATTATTTATTAATTATTATTATTATATTATTATTATATTATTATTTTATTATTATTATTATTATATTATTCTTATTATTTATTATTAATTTTTTTTTTTTTTTTTTTTTTTATTATTATTATTTTTATTATTATTATTATTAATTTTACTAAGTAGTGTTATTGGGAATATTTTCTTTTTTTTTTTTTTTTGCTATTACATCGTTTTATTATATTATTATTATTTTTTTTATTATTATAATTATTATTATTTATTATTATTATTATTATTATTATTATTTTATTATTTATTATTCATTATTATTATTATTATTTTATTAATTATTATTATTATAATTGAATTATTATTATATTATTATTATTATTTATTATATTATTATTATATTATTATTATTATTATTATAATGGTAACCTTTTTCTCATTTATATGAAGTTCAGTATTATTATTATCTTTTCTCTATTTTTTATTTTTATTTTAATATATTATTATTCTTATTAATTATTAATTATTATTATTTTATCTATTATTATTATATTATTATTATATATTTTATATTATTATTATTATATTATTATTATTATTCAATATTATCATTTTTTGTGTTCTTATGATTATAAATTATAATTATTAATATAAAGCTAATAATAATTAATATTATAATTATTATTATTTTTATTATTAATTATTATTTTATTATTATTATTTTATTATATTATTCATTATTATTATTATTTATTTATTATATATTTTATTATTATTATTACTTATTATTCATTATATATTATTAAGTAGTGCTTTATCATTATTTTTCTTTCCTTTTTATTATATCACTATTAATAACATTATTTTTAACCATCAATTTGTATCTATATTATTATTATTATTATTATTATATTATATTATTATTATATTATTATTAATTGTTATTATTTATATTATTCTTATTATTTTTATCTATTATTATATTATTATTATTCATTATTATTTTTATTATAATATTATCATGTATTTATATCATTATCTAGCATTTTTTATCATTCTTATTAATTATTATTATTCTTATTATTATTTATTATTTATTTATATTATTTTATTATTATATTTATTATTATTATTATTTTTAATTATATTATTATTATTAAGTGTGTATTAGGAATTTTCTTCTCTTTTTTTTATATATTATTATTATTTTATTAGTTATTATTATATATTATTACTATTATTATTATTATTATTATTATTATTATTATTATTATTAGTATTATTATTATTCATTATTATTATTATTTACTTCTTTACCTCTCATAATTTCTCTTATGAATTTAAAAGTAAATATGATAGAGGTTGATGTTATGATACCAATATACCATATTATTATTTTTATTTATCTATTATATTATTATATCTATTATTATTATTATTATTATTATTATTTTATTATATTTATTTTATTATTATTATTATATTTGATGTGTTATATGGTATCAATTTATCTTTATTGATTATTACTATATTTTTTATTACCAAATGTTATTTATTACTTTTATTATTACTATACTTACTACTTTGTACTAATAGTGTTGGTATTATTATTATTATATATTATTATTAATTATTATATTATTATTAATATTTTACTTATTATTATTATTATTATTATTATTATTATTATTATTAATTATATATTATTATTCAAATTATTATTAATATTATTATTATTATTATTATTATTATATTATTTATTATTTTTATTATATTATATTATATTATTATTGTTATTATTTATTATTATTATTTTATTTTATATTATTTTAATTTATTATTAATATTAATTATTTATCATTATTATTAATTTATTATTATTATTATTATTATTATTATTATTATTATTTATCATTATTATTATTTTTATTTTATTATTATAATTATTATTTTATTATAATTATATTATTATTATATTATTATATATTAATATATTATTATATTACATTATTATTTCATTATAATGATAATTATTTTTATTTTAATAATGATTTATTTTACTTATTATATTATATATTATTATTATTATTTTTATTTATTATTATTATTATATTATTATTATTATTATTATTATTATTATCATTATTATTATATTATTTATTATTATTAATTATTATTATTATATTATTAGTTATTATTATTATTTTATTATTATTATTTTTTATTATATTATTATTA
>JABUQX010068149.1:0-2500 GCA_015478945.1 Trachelipus rathkii | reverse complement strand
TAAACTCATCCAATAGTTGATCAACTTATTTGTTAATCATAACCATTTGGCATTTTTAAATCCTGTTTATTCAAATCACGGTGCTTAATACAGCCAGCTGATTGCAATTGTCTCTAAACAAAGTACTTTTATAAAATAGGTCCGTTATGAAACGAAATTCGTGCTTAAAACTGCGTAAGCATTTCTTATCGAGAGTAGGCACAAATGAAAAACACGAAAACGATCTAAGTTGGTACATGGCACAGGTCGCTACAGCCGCATATGGAGCTAAAGTCTTCAGCGAGCGGTCGCTAGTGCATCCGTAACGCCAACCTCTTTGCCTTTACCCTATGGTATTGTATTTAGTTTTTTTCAGTTTACTCAAATAATCACCTAATGAAAAAATATGCATTATAAGACTAAAATAATTTTGAATAATCATTTAAGCAGATAATAAAACGCTACAATCGACTTTATGAAAACTACAAATTTTAGTTTATAAATAAATAATCCTTATTTCTGATTATCTTCCCTGGGATCATAAAATGCCATTTCGTATTTTTCGTCCATTTAGGATCATTATATAATATATTATTATAATAATAATAACTACTATATTTTGATATATAATATATATATATATATATATATATATATATATATTATTATATATTATATATAATATATATATATTATATATAATACGAAAAACTATTACTGAAAACGGTATCCAAGCGCTGAAGTCCAATATGCAAGAGGAATCCCAAAAAGATGTAACAAAATTTCCCATATATAAATATTATATATATATATATATATATTATATATATATCATATAATATATATATATATATTGATATATATATATGATATTAGTATATATATATTATATATATATATATAATTCTCTTTTTGCACGGAGAAACAACTTTGAAACACCCATGGGAAATGAAAAAAGTATGATCAGCCAAGCACTTTCCGTGTACTTTTTCCCACACTTTATTATATTATTATATATATATATATATAATATATTAACTATATATATATATTATATATATTTTATATATATTATATAATTATTATATAATATATTATATATAATATAAGGGTACCATCACTCACGAGCAGAGCTTTTCAAAGCGGGGGCAGAGTAATAAACGTAAGAAACCCACCCAAAACCAAAGCACAATTCAATCTGTAGAAGAGCTTCAATGAGGAATTTAAATAATACAGGAAAACAAAGATGTTAAAGGATTTCAGAGATGCAGAAATGGCTGGAATGATGGAGGCATCCACAACGAGCAAGTCTGTATTTTTTCAATCATACACTAAATATGAGAGAGAGCAGAGGCATCTTTGTGGCTACGAATGAGAAGCAATGGGGATTGAACGCAAGAGGTCAACTCATTCGAGCAACTGTGTATGTAGTACTTATAGAAAAGGAGATATTGCCCAACGTCACGTCGCAGAGTTGAGAGCCAAGTGAAGTCTAGAAGTATGGGACAATTTGTGAGTCCTTTGTTGGCCTTGATGATCTACCTATTTCTAATAAAAGCTGTGACAGAAGCCCCTGCCCAATGTGTGAGAACAGTTCTTCTACAGGGCAGAAAAGACCTTACTCATGCCAGAAGTACTGGGTGGAAGAAATGAAAATGCACGCAACCCCATGGGCTAATTGAGACCACCCTAGCAAGGGCGTTGTGTATGATGAGAATCTAAGACATGTTATCGTTTTATGTTGAGAAGATGTGTAGTGTTGTTCACAGGTGAGACTTTAGAGCTGTCAAAGGTGATAGGAAAGTTGGGAGGTGTTTTTGAGAGGGAAGTGGAAAGAAGTTGAGTTTAGAGGATTGAATTTCATAAGGTTGAGGCTACTCCACACAGAAATTTCATCTAGATTGACAAGAATAGAATTGGAAAGCTGAAATCAAGAATCAATTCTGAATGTCAAAGAGGGAGTAGATTTCAATTGAGTGGCGAACTGAGAATTTGCAGTCATCGACATAAGAAATGCAAGAGTAGTAGACGTTTAGCTGAGAAGCATCGTTGCGAAAAGTAGAAAATAAAGTAGGCGTCTATTAACAGAACTGCGGAACAGTAATTAATAGGAATGAGGAAAAGGTCAGTCCATCAACTAATGACGATATGAAGCTATCTGACAGAAAGTTGAACATGAGTAAGCAAATGGAAGGGAGAAACTCAAAAAAAGGAGCTTAGAAAGTAGTGGAGTGTGCGATAACCTGTCAAAAGCCTTGGCTATATCATGGGCCACCACACAAGACTCCTAAGGGCAGAGACCATAAATTAGTGAGATTATGAAGTATGCTACTAGTTGACTAAAGCGTCAGAAAGGCATTATTAAGGATCAGAAAGAAGGGAAAGATTCCAGATAATCCCAGGAAATGAGAGTTAAGATGAGTTTCAAAGATTTTGAGGCAAATCAAGTGAAAGCTAAAGGGCGATAATTAGAAAGATCAGAAAGGCTACCCTTCTCAGGAATGGTTGTACATATGAGCGC
>JABUQX010068148.1:50000-52500 GCA_015478945.1 Trachelipus rathkii | reverse complement strand
AAACAGTAAATCAGTAAATCAATAGAGGTGTTATTACCTAACACCTAGGGGATTAGTATGCTTTTGTTTTACTGCTTTACTGCTTTAACTCATGTTTTACTGCTTTAACTCATATGTTTTACTGTTTTAACTCACATATTCATTAACATTACATACCTTAAAGCAGTAAATCAGTAAATCAATAGAGGTGCTACCTAACACCTAGGGGGATTAGTATGCTTTTGTTTTACTGCTTTACTGCTTTAACTCATGTTTTACTGCTTTAACTCATATGTTTACTGCTTTAACTCACATATTCATTAACATTACATACCTTAAAGCAGTAAATCCGTAAATAAAGGTGTTACCTAACACCAAGGGGGATTAGTATGCTTTTGTTTTACTGCTTTACTGCTTTAACTCATGTTTTACTGCTTTAACTCATGTTTTACTGCTTTAACTTTCTGCTTTACTGCTTTAACTTTCTGCTTTACTGTTTTAACTTTCTGCTTTACTGCTTTAACTCATATATTTATTAACATTATGTTTTTTATTTTGTTTTAATACTTTTTATTTATTTTTATTATTATTTTTATTTATTTTTATTATTATTTTTATTATTTTTATTATTTTATTTTTATTATTTTTATTATACTTAGTGTTATTTACTTCATGCCTATTGTTATTATTATTTAGAACACACCTACACACGTGAGCGTGCGCACACACACACACACACACACACACACACACACAGACACACACACACGCACTTACACTTATACACACATTCACTATGACACTTATACACACATTCACTATGACACTTACATTTACCCATAGACACTTACATTTACACTTATACACATGCGGTCACACACACACTTACACCTATACACACATTCACTATGATACTTATACACACATTCACTATGACACATTTATCCATAGACACTTACATTTACACTTACACTCACACAGATTTACTTACACTCACACAGATTTACTTACACGCACACAGATTTACTTACACACAGATTTACTTACACTCATACACAGATTTACTTACACACAGATTTACTTACACTCGCACACAGATTTACACACACACACACACACACACACACACACACACACACACGCACACTCACACATATAACGTATAATTTATTAAAACATTTTATGTTTTAATTAAACACGTACATTTATATTACTCATTCAAATATAACTAAAATTATTTCAAAGTTTCTTAAAACTTCTATAATAAATCAATCATTATCTTTGAACAAAGAATTTATTATTAACTGTTAATACTTTTTTGTTTATAAATTTTATAACTATCAAGTTTTAAAATAACTTTTACTAAAATTTTATGAAATTTTATTAAAAACATATATTTTACGTACCTTAAAGCAATAAATCAGTAAATCAGTAAGGCCAGCCCCTAGCACCCCTCTACATCAAGCTATGCCACGTTTTGTTCTATTGACTTACTGCTTTACATCATCTTTAGCCATGTAATAAGTATAAAATAACAAAATAAGTTCTTCTCTGCTAACATAACATGTATTTTATTAAAATCATTCTAAGTTTTTATTTAAAAATAACAATTATTCACTTACATTTATATTATTCACTCGATGTTAACTAAAAATATTTCAAAGTTTTTTAAATAATTCGGGTTTTCTTTATTATTATTATTATTATCTATGTACATTGACAATCCATCACGAGAAAACACAACTACCCTCACTCCTTACAGATACGAAACTGACCTCTCTCTGTAAAATGTGCTGAAATAACTACTTTAGGTCTAAATTTAGGATAATCCTTTTTGTAACCCGGAGCGAATTAAGCCTAATTCCAGGTCAAAATATATTTCAAACTGACCTTTTTCTTGCCCCCGCTTTGATGCCTCAACTTTAATAACTTAGCTTTGGTACCTCAGCTTTAGTGGTTCATCTTTGATGGCGTCATCTTTGATACCACCTATATTGATGATTCAGCTTATAAGCAGTTACACTTACCATAGACACTTACACTTACACTTATACACACATACACTATATCTCTTATTCACACATACGCACATACACATAGACACTTACGTTCACCCATAGACACTTACACTCACCCCACACACAATATATATATATATATATATATATATATATATATATACTATATATATATATATATATATATATATATATATATATATATATATGCTGCTGCTATATATATATATACTCACATATGCTCTTATTCTTCGCTAACTAACCTAATATATAACCTTGTATATAACCTTATAAATATATATATATATATATATATATATATATATAATAACAACCAATAACCTTATATATATATATATAACTGCGCTCTTAATATAACAGCAACATAGTAACGCCTTAATAACTAACCATATATATAACTGCTCATAATATATATATATATATATATATATATTTCTTCGCGCGAGATATTGCGCGGCGCGCGCGGCGGGCGGGGACGCGGA
>JABUQX010068148.1:32500-40000 GCA_015478945.1 Trachelipus rathkii | reverse complement strand
AAACAAGGAATTTCTATTACTCCATCTGGTGGATTTTCCTGAAAGTAAATGGACAGCAGACTAACAATATTGGAATGTAAACTGGAACCAATCCTTGAATACGGGCTTTAAAAGTGCACAAAATGGAGTTAGAACTGCACATTTCGTGTAAAAATGCACGTTAAAAAAACACATATCTAAAAAAGTGGAGCTGGTAGGGAAAAACTGATTTCATATTTGGATTCAGCGCCCCAAGTATAGTTAAAATCAGTTATAAAATCATATACACCAAAAAAAAAATTTTTTTTTGTTGGCCTTTGTTATAGTTACATTTTGCTGCATGGTGTTTTAATATACTAACCTCAATACCCACACCCCACTAAAATATAGCCAACATATACAACTTAACATCCTATTACATAGCATACAAAAATCACGTTCCGTATCTGCTTCTAGCACAGAAGGTCCTCCCGCCTATCATGAGTCTAAACCATTCCCATCGATGGCTAGAACATTTTCTTGATAAGGTTGAGCTGAGGCAAAAGTTGCTATCAACCTTAAATATCTATGTCTAATTTTAATTATTTTAACTTTTCTAACATAACAATCTTTATTTAAATACTTCATTTAGTCTTCAATTCATATCAACGGAAATAGGAACTAGTAATTCAGTAAAGATCGAAAGCTAACGCTCTTAACATCTAGAAGACCATTTTATTATGTAAAAATTTATTGCGAACTTTAATATTTTGCAGTTTATTATTAATACTTTAAGCCTCCTACCTAGATACCTACTAAACTTATCGTCTTATTGCTCTGATTTCTATATATATATATATATATATATATATATATATATATATATATATATATATATATATATATTTTTTTATATATATAGAATAACATATTTCTTTCTTTCTAATTTCTATAATATAATATTAATAATATAATATATATATATGTAATAATAATAATATAATAATAATATATAATAATATATAACTTAATAATATCAATATAATATATATGTAATAACAATAATAATATAATATATATATAATAATAATATATAATATAAATAATATTTAATAATAATATATATATATATAATAATAATATATGTAATAATAACATATATATAATATATATATATATATATATAATATTAATAATAATAACAATAACCTTAATAATAATAATAATATATATATATATATATATATATATACTATATATGTAATATAAATTAATATATATATATTATGAATACAACCTGTTTAATATGCAGGAAGCACAAATTTACAATTTAAGCATTAATTGAAGTAAAGAAGATTGGACTGAAAAATCCTTCTTCATCTAATCAACATTTTCATCTATGAATAGAGTCTAATATCATCACGAAGATCTTTTTTTTTTTTTTTGCCTGTGTCTGAAGGAATTTTTACAGACGAATTATTTTGTCCGTGTCTGAAGGGAAACTTTTACAGACGAATAATTTTTGTCTGTGTGTGTGAAGGAATCTTCTTCTACAGACGAATTATCATAGAGTCGTATTTCAAGTATAAAAAATCCGAGACAAAGTCTACTGAAGCAGAAACATCACCAGACAATTGAATACATTTTAATAAATTAAGTGATACACTGATAAGAAGTGCATCTTTAAAGCAATTAAATTAATACTTATTGAGTCGTTAAAGTAATTAAAAGAGGAAAAAAAATAATAAAAAAATAGGAAAAATAATTCGGGGAAAATATCTTAAATGCGATGTTGAAAGATAAATAAATAAAAGATAAATACAAACTAGAGTTTGGCGAGCAACGCAATATTCCACACCGCAGCGCACCGCCCCGCACCGCCCCGCCCCGCCCCGCACCGCACCGCACCGCACCGCACTAAGAGGTCGTACATGAGTAATGCAGAGCACCGCACCGCACTACACCGGACCGCATCCTTTCGTTATTCAACCGTACTACAAACAAATTAAATATCGATTTATTAATTTAATTGTTTATATATTTATTAATTTAAAAATTTATAAATTTATTTTTTAATTGTGCAGTTTATTTCGGTCACGTGTCATTTAGTTGTTATTCACATTTATAAACTTGAAATGTATTTATCTTATTGAAAACACAAAATAGATTGCAAGAAAAGCAATTTCAGTAAATTTACAGATAGCTAAAAATCCATTTATAAAATCACCAAACTAAACCGTCTTCGATGATCTTGCCTAAGTTTTTTTTGTTTTATTTTTAAGGCGGACCTCACCAACGAAGGGCATATGCCGTCCCTCCGGGCAGACAAAATACTGCCCTTCAGGCTATCACGAGCTCACCCATAACCCACCTATCACTCACCTGCACGAGAGTCCGTGATACTCTCCATCTTGCCTAAGTTTAGACTTTAGAGGCATAGGAAGGAAATAGGCGGAGGAAAATATGGGAAAATAAATCGATATTAATAGAACTACATTTTAGCAACTTTTAGATTTTCGTATTTTTAAGTAACGATACCATTGCAACTAGCTAGATAAAACGAATGCTTATAAAAGTATCTTTCTAGATAATAGTATCTTTCTAGATAAATACGAATGTTTATAAAAGTATCTTTCTAGCAACTTTTCTAATTTTTGCAGGAATTAAAAGCTGTGGTATGTATACGTCTAGCGTGAAGTAATATTTTATCAACTTTCTCTTCTTTTTTTTAATTTTAGAATTTTTAATAGTAATTTATATTCACGATCAAGAAAAATTATATATATATATATATATCTCATATATATATATATGTCACCACATATATATCTATATATATATATATATTAATATATATATATATATATTTATCTTTAACTTTATCTTTATCCACTATTCTTTAATATATATATATTGTGTATATATATAACAATATATATATATATATATATAACCTTAATAATATAATATATATATGATATATATATATATATATATATAGTTGTCACCACCGCTTACGGGCAAAGCCCTATTCAAGGAGGTGGTGTTGAACACCTCAAAAATTCATCTAACGCAAAATTACGCCGCAGATGAAGGCACAGACCGCGAGAGAAGCAAAAGTGAGGAGATTAATTTGAGTGGCAAACACAAATGGAAGAGAATTCCACATAACAGAGGTGCAGGGAAGAAGGAAGCACCGCAGCGAACTGAAGTCTGGAGTTACTAATATCAGCAAAAACTCATGTGCCGACACAGCACCTGCTGTGTGCTGAGGCATCGTAAAGGTGTGGTGGGTACGCGAGGTGGAAAGTTCCTTGGTACTTGCCGCTACGGTACCTATAGAAAGGGATAAAGCACCAACATCGCGCCGCAAAGATAGAGGGTCAAGTTAACTAGAAAGTGCAGGACAGTTTATAAGCCTTTTGGTCTTTGACTCGACCCTATCCAAGAGCCGGGTGAAACCAGATCCACCCCAGATATGAGAGCAGTACTCCATACAAGGGCGGATGAGACCCTTGTATAGCTGAGTAACTGATAAGAGGAAAAAAAGTCTCGCAGTCTAAACAGAACTCCCAGTTTCTTTGAGGCCGCCCTTAGCAACCTTTGTGATGTGAGGTTTCCAAGACATTTTTTGTTTATGTTAAGGCCAAGGATGTTTATATTGTCAACAGGAGAGACGAGAGTCGAAAGAGATAGGAAAGTTAGAAGGTGTCTTAGAGAGGGAGATTTGTAGAAGTAGGGTTTTTAAAGAATTAAATTTCACAAGGTTGAGACGACCCCACCCGGAAATTCTATCCAGATCAGCGAGAATAGAATCGGAAAGATTAAGACGAGGGACAATTCTAGAAGTAAAAGAGGGAGCAGAGTTGAATTGAGTTGAAGAATGAAGGGTCGAGTCATTGGCATATGAGCGGATAGAGCTAGATGTACAGGTGAAGATCATTTGGCAGGAATAAAGTAGGAGATAAGACTGAACCTTGAGAAGTCGCCCTATCAACAACAGTCGATATTGAGCGATTTGAAAGAAAGCTAGACATAAGTAAGCAAAGAGAAGGAGGAAACCCAAGGAAGGGAGCCTGGAGAGCAGTGACGCGTGCCATACCCTGTCAAAAATGCTTTGGATATGTATCCAAGCGCCACCACACCTGGGGAGAATTCCATGGTTCCTAAGCTCGGAAAACCTTAAATCCTACTGTTAAATAGGAAAGTATATCGCCAGTAGACCTCGAGCGCCGAAAGCTGTACTGGCGATCAGAAAGAAAGGAATGAGATTCCAGATGGTCTAAGAAATGAGAGTTGAGAAGGGTTTCAAAGATCTTAGATAAAATACAAGTTAGAGCTATAGGGCGATAGTTAGAAGGATCAGAGCGGCTACCTTTTTTCGGAATAGGTTGGACATATGCACGCTTCCAACACTGAGGGAAAGTGCTAGTATTGAGACATAGAGAATATAGTTGAACGAGTGGCTGGGTCAGCACGGAAGCACACTTCCTCAAAACTCTGGGAGGAATGCCATCCGGGCCATCCGACTTCAAATGTGATCACAGGAAAGAAAGGCATAGGACACCTGAGAGGAGAAGGAGTAGGAAGAGGAATGCCAGAATCGTCCAGGGTTGAGTTAAAGAAAAATAGGAGGCCGAAGAGATTGGCCTTTTCAGTTGGAGTATTAGCAACAGAACCATCAGAGCGAATAAGAGGAGGAAAGGCAGATTTACAGAAGTTGCTAAAGATGTTTTTAGCAAGAGGCCAGAAAGTTTTGTAAGTATGAGAACCAAGAAGGTCAGCGCACTTTGGCTTTGGTTTATTGAAAGGCCGCTTTACTCGTCGAAGAGTATCCCTGCAACGATTTCTAGCTGAATAAAAATTAGCGAGAGTAATAGTAGAATCATGGATTTTGAGGAGAAAAAGATATATATATATATATATATATATATATATATATATATATACTCTATATATATATATATATATATATATATATAGAACTATATATATATATACTACTATATATATATATATATATATATATATATATATATATATTAATTGCGGTAAAATAACCAATGAAAAATTAAGTGTAAATGAAGAAGATACGTATAAAAACAATCAGAGACTGGTGGCCAGAGATCCACAAGCTTAAGTGTTCTGAAGTTGCTTCTTATGTTCGCTAAGGCCGAACAGTTCAATTAAAGATGATCTGTGTTGTCGTTTGCATGGGAGGAATGCCTTTGACAGTAAGGGGGGTGAGGGGGTCATTAAGATATTTAGATTTGTACTCCTGAAGGGATTCGTGGTGTCCAGAGCGGAATCACGAAAGCATTGCTAGAGTATGGCAGTCTGAAATTTGTCCTGTGTTGGAAATGTGTGGTGGACGTGCTTTTAGCACAGTGATATTTGGATATGACGATACCGTTCTTTGGGCTAATTGGGTGTCAATCTGTTTAATAATAGGGTGTCTGGTGGTGGGTGGAGGGGGGGGGGAGTGTTGTACATGCCAGAATAGTATATTGTTGGTGTAATTTTCATGTATCTAGCTGCAGGGGGATTGTCGAAGTTTTTGGTGTAGTTCATCTACCAAGGGTGATTTACTATACAATAAACAGCCTATCATGTCAATGTGGGTTTTAATGAGAGGACTTTTGTTTTAGTCAGGAAGTGGTGGATAGGATTGGTGGGAGAGCAACTAGTTATTAAATTATTGCTTCATTCTGAACGATTTTTAATTTTTGAGCCTTACATTTTGATATTTCGGGGGCCTGTGCGGGTGATGTATAGTTTAACAAGGGCCGCAAATATTGTCTGCATACTACTGTACTGGTGGCTTCGTGTTAGCCAAAGTTTGTTCCCGTTAATGCCTCCAAAGCGTTTAATTTATATATGGCTCTAAGTGTAATGTTGTTGATGTGGAGAGGGGAATGTCATATGTGTATCAAATGTCAAACCTATGATGGCGGGTTGTTTATTAACGGAGTCTATTATTCGAAAGAAAAATTGTTGGGCGTAAGTTTGATTCTCTTTATATATATAATATATATATATATATATATATAATATAATATATATATAACTACTATATAATATATACTATACTATATCATATACTATATATATATATATATATATATCATATATATATATATGAGTTGAGTATTATTTATAAAATTAGCAGAGACTAATAATAGTTATTGTAGCTCTCAGTCCATTTAAGAAGGAAAATGAGCGAATATAAAAAAGAGAAATTGTGTTTAAAAAAAAAACACTTCTTAATCCTAATAAGACAATAAAAGTTCTTAATTTCTCTTGTAAAATAATAATCAATAAATACATAAAATAAAATAATAATTAATATAATAATAATATATAAATTATAATAAAAATAATAATATAATAATAATAATAATAATAATAATAATAATAAAAAAAAGAAGAAGAAGAAGAAATAATAATTTTAGCTGAGACGGGACCACGCTTAAGGGGTATGAGGGGTGCTATTGATTTTTGTGGGGGGTCTTTCTTGGTAGGCTTAGGTCCTATTCTTCTACTCAGTTACTATACTGCTTCCTGTAAATTTATGCACATCCCACCTGCATTCTGTGGGGACCGAAGGAAGGCTGATAGATAGATAGAAGGAATAATAATAATAATAATAATAATAATAATAATAATAATAATAATAATAATAATAATAATAATAATAATAATAATAATAATAATAATAATAATAATAAATAATAATAATATGATAATAATAATAATAATAATAATAATAATAATAAAATAAATAATGACAATACCATTATTATTATTATTATTATTATTATTATTATTATATTATTATTATTATTATTATTATTATTATTATTATTATTATTATTATTATTATTATTATTATTATTATTTGTTGAATTTTAATATATTAAATAATGATCATTTCGTTATTGGAGTGTAAGATCTTACGCAAGTGAAATATTGTTCCCTTTCCACTTTCTAATATAAGTGTTAATTGAGAGAGAGAGAGAGAGAGAGAGAGAGAGAGAGAGAGAGAGAGAGAGAGAGAGAGAGAGAGAGAGAGAAGTTCTTAGGGAAAGAGAGAGAGAGAGAGAGAGAGAGAGAGAGGGAGAGAGAGCAGAGAGAGAGAGAGAGAGAGAGAGAGAGAGAGAGAGAGAGCAGAGAGAGAGAGAGAGAGAGAGGAGAGAGAGAGAGAGAGAGAGAGAGAGAGAGAGAGAGAGAGAGAGAGAGAGAGAGAGAGATTTCAAATTTTCTACGCAAGTTTAAAAATATTGAAATTTCTTCTTCTTCTTCTTCTTCCTCTTCTTTTATATACATATTCGTCGTAGAAATAAGACCTAACGAAGGTAGGAATGTCCTCGTTAGTATTTTGATAATAAGAAGCTTCTGAAATTTCTACGAAAAGACCCAATGGTAGGAGACTCATCAATATTTTTAGGGAGATTATTCCACTCATCTATGCCCTTATATGAGAACGCTTCCGAGATTTCGTTAGGGTGAATTTTGCTTTGTCTAGGGTAGGGGAATTTGTGA
>JABUQX010068148.1:10000-12500 GCA_015478945.1 Trachelipus rathkii | reverse complement strand
AAACATATGTTGTAATTAGTACCCTTTCAGAAAATTGTATTGCATTAATTTTTGTATTATATTACAACTATATATTGCAATTGTAAGTTAAAAATTATTATGTTTATTTAAAATTTTATGGTTAAAGTCTTCATTATTATTATTATAAATATAATTATTATTAAATTATTATTATATTATTATTATTATTATTATTATTATTATTATTATTATTATTATTATTATTATTTACAATGATTTTATTATTTTATTAGTATCGATTATATTATTATTATTATATTATTATTATTATTTATTATTATTATTATTATTATTTTATTATTATTATTTATTATTATTATTCATTGATTGATTATTGATTATTATTATTATTATTATTATTATTATTATTATTATTATTATTATTTTATTTTATTATATTATTATTATTATTATTATTATTATTATTTGATTATATTATTATTATTATTATTATAATATTATAGTATTATTATTATTGTAACTATTGATTGAAATTGAAATTATAATTTGAAATGGTAGTTGTAATTATGGTTAAAGTGTTAATGTTATTATTATTATTATTATTATTATTATTATTATTATTATTATTATTATTATTATTATTATTATTATTATTATTATTATTATTATTATTATTATTATTATTATTATTATTATTATTATTATTGATTAATATTATTATGTATTATTATATTATTATTATTATTAATTTTATTATTATTATTATAATTATATATTATTATTTATTATTATTATTATATTTATTATTATTATTATTATTAATTATTATTTATTATTATTATTATTATTATTATTTGTAAATAAATGGTTGAAATTGTATATAATTTGAAATGGTAGCTGTATTATAGTGAAAATGCATAATTGTGGTACGATAATTACTCTTATATTATATTATATTATTATTATATTATTATTATTATTATTATTATATTATTATTATTATTATTATTATTATTATCATTGAGATTTCTGTGCTATAATAATAATAAAAGGTTATTATTTTAGGCGTATTGGTACCAGATTTAATGCCATAAAAATGTGCTTAGCAGAGTATAATAAAAACAAGAAAGATTAACTTAAGATGAAAACTGAAAGAACTTAAATGTGATTACTTTGATAAGTATTAAAGTGGAACTTTATCACCTAAAGATAAATAATTTTTTTTCATCTTGCCTCGTTTCGTTGTTGATAAGAAGACTGCTGGTATTTAAGTGTAAAGCTTTGAAGTGCTGGGTGCGAAATAAAAGTAAGGTACTGTTAATATATTAATTGGGTGAAGGGGTATGCTGTGGGCTTTTGTGGGTGCCTTACTGACTGTATCGTAGAAAATTGATTAAAGTCCATTTGTGTTTGGAGTTGGAGCATGAAAGGATGAACAGTGGTGAGAAGGGTTTGAACATTTAATAGAGAGAACGGTTTGAACAGCAAATTAAGAGAAAGTTGATCTTCAGGAATAACAGAAAAATAGTGGCTTTGAAGACCCAATATTAATAATTAAGATCATTGGGTGTATATAAAAACTTTTAAAACAACCTAAGAAATTAGAGTGGCTCATTTCAGTTGATGGTTCTAGAGGTTTAACGAATGAATAACTTATGGTCCTGACTGTCCTTCAAACTTTCTCCGGTTCAGTTTCTGACTCCATGTCATGCTCAGGTTGACTCCATCACATACTCAAGTTCCACATCTCAGGTTGACCTAAAAAGTTTATACAAAATCTGATCAATAAAAGTCGAATTGGTGTATCACTTTTAGCAATGTTGTTCAGATGGGGGAATCAAAGCCAACACAAAGCTAATACAAAGCCAATATAAAGCCAATACAAAGCCAATACGAAGTCAATACAAAGCCAATGCAAAGCCAATACGAAGCCAATACGAAGCCAATACAAAGCCAATACAAAGTCAATTCAAAGCCAATACGAAGCCAGTAAAAAGCCAATACAAATCCGATACGTAGCCAATACAAAACCAATACGAAGTCAAAACAAAGCTAATATAAAGCCAATACAAAGCCTATACAAAATCAAAACAAAGATAATATTGAGTCAATACAAAGTCAATACGAAGCCAATACAAAATCAATACAAAACCAATACAAAGCCAATTCAAAGCCAATACAGTGCCAATACAAATCCGATACGAAGTCAATACAAAGCTAATACAAAGCCAACGCAAAACCTATTCGAAGCCAATACTTCCAATATGACTAATGAATTAAACCTAAAAATGGCGATAAGAATATCTTATGAATGCATTCCGAGGATGCGGAAGAGGATGTACGATTCTTCATTCACCCAAAGGAAAGGATAACATGAAAAGCATAAAAAAACATTTCAATTAACAATGCAGTTATTTTAATAACAATAATAAAATAATTATAATACTAATAATTTGTATCATAATTAAGACGGAATACTACAAATTCATTAAAAGAAATATGGAAAGAAAATGCAATC
>JABUQX010068148.1:5000-7500 GCA_015478945.1 Trachelipus rathkii | reverse complement strand
TTTTTTTTTTTGAGTGAGCGAGGGAGGGAGGAAAAGAAAGTTGAATTAAACTTCGAGAAGAATTTTTTTTTATGTTTTGGCGAAACCAGAATTATTGTCAAACTTCTGTGTGTGTGTGGATGTATTAAATTGCCCAAATATTTAGAAGGAAAGCGTTTGTCTGAATGTAAGATTGTGAGTTGAATTTAAAATTGTTGTGAGGTTGAAAAGAACGTCATATTTCCCAGTTATTGAAACATAAGAAATATAGATTAGAACTTAGCTACAATATTATATATATAATATATATATATATATATATATATATATATATTATCATATATATATATATATATATTATATATATTATATATATATATAAATAATATATTATATACTTATATATATATATTTATTATATATATATATATATTATTATAATATTATTATATATATATATAAATATATATAAATATATACTATATATCATATATAATATATATATATATTCATATATATATAATATATATATATATATATATATATCATATAGATATATATATACTATTGACATATACTATATATATATATATATATATATATATATTATATATATAGTATAATATATATATATATATATATAATATATATATATATATAATATATTACCATCTGAATGTAATCGACGACGGTACTGACATGTACAACTAATTTGACTTCTACAGAATTTCTATTCTTTTACACACACACACACACACACACACACACACACACACACACACAGACATATACATTATGAAAGGACGTGAAAGAAATTAACTTTTCTAAGAAAATACTGTTGTGTAAATTAAAAGTGAAAAGAAATATTAAAACAATTTTTTTTCCAGCTTTTAAGAAGTCATACTCTTATATAAAATGGCGGTCTCCAACAATCAGTTCAATTCCCTGGTTTTGTTATTGATCAAGGATTGTGCTTTAATCTTTGAGAGAAAGTCAAAACTAAGTTTATGCTACACCCACGATAGTTACAAAGTTGAATTTGAATTCTTCTATCTGATCCCTGATTAATATTTTCAAGATATTTTAAGAGTACCATGAGTTTCTCTGCTTTACCTTTGATATATTGACATTTACATTCTAAGTTAAATCTTGATCAAAATATAATACAAGAATTATTTGCAAAGTTATGTATTAGATCTTCTTCACATGCATAGTTACATGAGAGGAGATCATTTGTAAGACATCTTTGGAAGATAATTTAAAAACAGGTCTTTGATCATTTAACTAGCGAATAAAAAACTTCCTCAAGTCTTTAAGCAGAAACCTGAAGTTATAGATCAAAAATCCAAAGATTAAAATCAACTGCATAGAACAAGAAAATACTGCATCAATGGAGGCTATTCTATTAAACCATCATAAATCATTTTAGAAAAAAGGACAAGGGGATACTACCCGGAGGGACACCATATTCCTTGACAACATGATGTACCAATTTCGAGTCCCGGACTTGTATCTATATTATATATATATATACTATATATATATATATTATATATATATATATATATAATATATATATATATATATATATATATATATTATATATAGGATATATATATATATAATTATATAATAATATATATTATATATTATTATATATATATATATATATATATTATATATATATATATATATATATACTAATATACTATATATCATCATATATTTTTTTTTGAACGCCTCCGTGGCGCAGGAGGTTGAGTTCGCCGCCTCTCATACGAGAGACGCTGTTCAAAATCCTCCGCGTAGCAGTTGGAGTTTTATCTACCTGGGGGCAAGAATTAAAACTCGACTGCGAACACGTTGGTGGCGCTGGTTTGGGATAGCCGGCCTTAAAGTTCGATTGACAAGTCTTTGATGTACTTTTATTGTAGTTGTGTCAGTATTTTTCTATTTTGCTAATCAAAAGGTTTAGGAGGAAAAAATTATTTTAATTCATTTCTAAAATATTACATGGCACATAATTACATTAATTTTTTTGTTAAATAGGATCTCATGTGTACCATTATAAATTCACATTTCCCTTTGTAATTTTAAAAATTATTATTATTATTATTATTATTATTATTATTATTATTATTATTATTATTATTATTATTATTATTATTATTATTATTATTATTATCTGAAACAATGATTTATATTTTTACTAAAATTAAAATTTGCAATAACTTGAATCTGAATCTGAATTTGGACTCGGAATAAAATCTGGACTCGAACGCGGCCCTAACAATTAGACTCGGTATATATATATATATATATATAATATATATATATATATAGATAAACATACGCTGATAGAATATTATAATATATATAAATATTAAAAATTATTATATATATATATATATATATATTTATATATGATATTAAGAAGATAAACACCGCTGCTCACGGAAGAGCCTTAGTCTAGGGGAAGGGGATTAACTCATTTAACGTCCGGGCAGACGAAGCCAAGCCC
>JABUQX010068147.1:25000-26170 GCA_015478945.1 Trachelipus rathkii | reverse complement strand
AGAAGATAAAGAAAATAAAGAAGATAAAGAAGATCACCAGTAGAGCTTTTCTTACACAAATCATACAGCCGATTAGAGATAAGATTAGAAGAATTGAGATGCCCCCAAATCTTCCTGTTAGGGATAGATTTGAAAACCCTTAGAAAAATAGAAGTTAAAGAAATAGGATGATAGTTTGAGAGTTGAGAGGTGGGGGGTCCCCTTGAGAGTCGAGAGGGGTCAGGTCCCCTTTTTTTCATCACAGGCTGAATGGACCCACGTCTCCAGCAGGAGGAGAAGGTCGAGGTTGAAAGGCAGACACGGATTGCTTTACCAAGGCAGGACCGAAGTTCGGAAACACAAGATTTGAGAACCACAGTTGGTACACCATTAGAACCGTACATTTTCCTAGTGTTAAACTAAAAGAGAGCAAAAATAATATCTTTAGAAGAAATTGCAATATTTAACATAAATGAGTCGCAAGGGGTGTAGGAGTTGGAATGAAAAAAATGCCAGAATAAACGTGAAGATGAGGAACTAGAAAAATCGTTTCATTTTCTACGGAGGAAAGAGTTTTAATGTTGCGAAGAATAGATTTTGCACGATTCCTGAATGAAATATAAGCTGCGTCAGTTTCTGGGGTTTGATGACGGTGGTTTTTACCGAAGGCAGCATCCCTGTGGTGAGTAGCACGAGAACAAGCAGGGTTAAACCAAGGTTTCTTAGATTTAGTTTAAGAGAAATAATATGGAGTGTCGCCTCCATGCCAGTGAGAATCACCATGATATGGGATCAATACTATCAAAGTTAGTTAGTTAGTTAGTTAGTTAGTTAGTTAGTTAGTTAGTTAGTTAGTTAGTTAGTTAGTTAGTTAGTTAGTTAGTTAGTTAGTTAGTTAGTTAGTTAGTTAGTTAGTTAGTTAGTTAGTTAGTTAGTTAGTTAGCAGTAATAATAGTTTAGCAATTATTTAGTTAGTTATTGTTCCTTAGTTTGTTATTGTTAGTTAGTTAGTTAGTTAGTTTTTATTAGTTAGTTGGTTAGTTAGTTAGTTAGTTGGTTAGTTGCAGGGAATTAGTTAGTTAGTTGGTTAGTTGGTTAGTTGGTTAGTTAGTTAGTTAGTTAGTTAGTTAGTTAGTTAGTTAGTTAGTTAGTTAGTTAGTTAGTTAGTTAGTTAGTTAGTTAGTTAGTTAG
>JABUQX010068147.1:0-22500 GCA_015478945.1 Trachelipus rathkii | reverse complement strand
AATCCACCTTGAAGTCCCATTATCATACTTCCAATTTTCAAGTCTCCACAGAGTTTCCAACGATATTGTTTATACAGTAATGCATTAATTAAAACTGACATACTGTCATATGTTTCCTACATACTTACTGGGTATGCTACTGGTAATGAAGGCTTGACATTACCAATTCGAAGCAATACTGCTTTCAGACTTGTCTTTGAGGGACCTATTAATAGCTTCCATTCCTCTGTGACATGCTTGAAACCAAGTTCAGCCATCAAATCGTCAATATTTGTACACACACATACTGATCGTTGCGTGGTTAAGAATTTTGAAAATCGCTCAGGTTTTTGTTTATATACTGAAATTCTAGTGCATGTTGTCAACAAATTCTACTGCTGTAGTCTAAATAGTAAGAGTTAAGCTTATCCTTTGCTTAGTTCTAAATCTCTTACTAGACCGTCGAGCTTTCTTTGTAGAATGAGATGGGGTGTCACCTCATGAATTGGAACGAATGACGGGTCGAATGATGCTGATGCTTCAATTTCCTCAACCGTTTCCTCTTCAGGGATATTGAATTCTTCCATGTCCATTGGTGGCTTAAGCACTGGAAGTCCAGGTCCATGTAGTATTGGCCGAATTGCAGATTGAAGAGAAGGATAAACTATATTTGATTTTGTTTTATTTGAAAACCTTATACAATTTGTGAGGCAGAAGTAGCAGTTTTCGAAGTGGCTAATAAGCTCGCGCCAAGCCATAGGTACGGTTTGATTTTTCTCCATTCATCCACGTAATCAAATTGGCGTTGTAAGTTGTATAAGATATATGGGGAGCCCAATCTTTCTCCTGGTCTCCAATGTGACATCCAAAATAATAGTAACAGCCTTTCTTATCTGTGGTTATTAAAGTCTGCTGGATTTAGACATTTACGACTGTCTCTATTCATTTCAGAATATCGCAATTCACATTTATGATATTTAATAAATAAACCACATACAATCACCTTCTGTCTTCAACTAAGAATAATCCAATAAGAAATGACTAAAAAGCATCAAACGTTTCCTTCTTCAAAAGAAAAGCTTAATCATGAAATACTATTCTCATTCCTAAGATTATAATATATATAATTATAAGAGAATAGAGAATAAGATAAGCATGTTAGAGTAAAATAAAAATAAAAGATAGAAGATAGAGGAAATAGACACTGTAGAGATATATATGTATATAATAGTATAATATAATAATAATTAATTATAAGATAATATTAATTATATAAAGAAGATATTAATAGATATATTATATATATAATATATATAATAGATATAATATATTATATATTAGAATATATATATTATATTATATATATATTATAATAATTAATATATATAATATATATATATATTATATAATAATACTATTAATATTATATTTATATAAATATATATAAAAGTAAGAGGAGAGAAGAGAAAGATATAGAGAATGAGAGGATGAATAGAAGAAGATAAATAGGAAAAATTCTGGCTTAACTAAAATTATTAATTATTTTGGTAATTAAAAGAAATATTGTGAGAGGAATTAAATAGGGATAAGTTAGGTAGATCATTTATAGTTTTACATATGGGTAAAAAAGATTTTATGCGTAAAAAGAAAATGATAAGTAATAAAACAGTACTAAGAGTATAATATATATAATATATATATATAATATTAATATTAGATAGTATATATTATATAATAAGGTGAATGTTTGTATTATTATATACACCAAATTATATTCACGTTATTCACTAGAGTTATTGACTTAAATTAAAAATTAAAGTTTATATCTCCGATTTCAAAATTAAATTCCTTAGTAATGGTTAACTATATGATAATTTGAAAGTGTTAAAGATATTTTGTAATGAGTATTAGAATTATTCAAATGATTAGTGATGATATATTAGGTATATATTAAAAATGAGTAGCATTTATGATTATAAAATGAAAAACATATAGTGTTATTAAATTCCACGAAGATACTAGGCAGAAGGGAAAACCATGAAGCACCAACTTGTCACACACACAACATAAGATAGCGGAATGTGGCTGAACGGTATTGACTATATAATTTTTTAAATAAAACTAAGCATACAATCCTCAGATACCTAAGGCAACGAAACAAACAAAGCAAAGACAAGCTTCGTCAACAATGTACTATCCGGGAGCGAAGAGATGTGGGCGAACCATCAAGTGGTGAAAAGCTGGTCCTGCTACAAAAAATATTTTAATACTCATGCTATAATTTCGATATAAGAGACGGGTAAGTCCGTCCAGTATTATAATTGAATTGAATTAAATAAACATTAGAATTCAAGGAATGAGCAAGACTATTTCTTACGACGTATTAGATTGTTTAATTTTAAATAATCTTTCATATATAATATTATGCAAATAATTTCTTTTAATATTGAAAAAATTTTGCCAAAAAATAAATTATAAGAGAAACAATTATACCGTAACTTTATGAAATTTTAGAAATAACGATCGTTTCCATAATGATAAACTTCGGAGCTAAGATAACAGAGAGCAAACTCCAGATTGTAATAGGGAGTCGCCTTTTGATTATCTATAAATCATTGTTTATAGATATTAAATATAAACTTTATTAACACTTTTAGTCTCATCAAATATCATGGCCCTTATCAGGTGGCCAAAATCACTAATAGTAATGCTCATATTCTTATACCTATAGAGGGCTTATATATATAGTAAAGAATATCAATCCCATTTTAGAGATTCAAAAAATTTCTATATTAGTATATATATTATAATATATATATATATATAGTTAATTATATATATATATATAAAGATATGATATATATATAGACAGATGATATATATAATAAATAATAGATAGATAGATAGAAAGAGAGAAGCGAGAATAAGATTATAGAGGAAGAGAGAGAGAAAGAGAGATAGAAGAGACGCTCTATAGTGATCGTAATACGTATACAACTAGAGAATAATTTTAGATACATCAAGTTAACGGAAACTTTCATAAAATTAAAATTTGTGTTATTCTAGTTAAACATATAATATAGTTATTAATCCACCACATCACAGAGAGCCAAAATTGAGTGGTGCTATGTATTGTACTGGCCATATGGGCCAATCTTTGTGTCGGAAGAGTTTCACCAGTAAAGCAAAGTTCTCTCTGCTACTCTGAAAGGGAACCATATACCACAAAATTTAAATTATATGAGCAAGTGCAACCAGAGTGTAGTAAATTTTAAGAACTACATTTTGAAATAAAAAAGGTAAAAAATAACTATATATAATTAATCCTCCTTAGAATTTTCTGTTATAGGAGGAATTATAAAATATAAATAATAGGTGGTCTTGCCTGTTAAAATTAAGGTTAAGTTGTAAGCCAACGAATCATGTCTTAGCTGACACATAGCTAACTGTAAATAGTATTTATATATAATTAAAATATAATTATTAATATATATAGAATATATATAATATATAATAAAAATAGATAAATAAATAATAATAAAATTATATATAAATTAGATATACTATTAGATATAATATTAATAAATCTATATGTCGAAAGCAAGTCTGTCGCGGTTAATTTATTGTACTCGCATTCATCAAACACTTTCGTGATTTCAGTCTTGAATTCACGATTCAGGCATTCAGATGTATTATGTTGACTTCAAATTAAATGTTGAATTTCTTATTTTTATTTAATTTATTATATTTATTTTCATATCATTGCAAATATTATTTTTTGACTGGTTCATTAATATTATTCAAAGGCATAAAACCTAACATTTATTTTTTACTTTTATAAAAAAAAAATCGATATTTTTCAGAGGTCTACATAACTAGGAAAATAAATCATTCGAATTAGATGACGTTTGAAAGTATATGTGAAAGAAGAAGAAGGAAGAAGAAGAAGAAAATGAGAAAGAAGGAGGAAGAAGAAGAAGAAGAAGAAGAAGAAGAAGAAGAAGAAGAAGAAGAAGAACTCTTTTTAAAAGAGGAAATATGGAATTAAAGAGTTCAGAAAAGTACTGGCAATTTTATTTGTTGAAAGTAAAAAGTGTGAATCATCAGTTCTAGAGACTAGAGGGAAGAGATTAAAAAAGCGAGAGGAGTATAGAGAATATAGACTATGATACAGAGTGAAAATGTCTCCATAGCGTACTCTTCTCAATTCTTGGCCTGTGAAGAGCTGTGTGGTAGTGAATCCCCATAGAATTTCCATCGAAACCGGTACGAACAACACTAACATATCAACTACTTCTTTGCGCTGTACAAGAGCAAATCATCATACAATGAATGATCTAAAAATAGAGATATTTCGTCTGCTTCTCTCACTCTCATCTACTATCTCGTCTCGTCATACACTCTCTCACTCATCTCTCTCTTCTCAGAGAAGTCATGCTCTCTCTATACATACATAATACCACACTTACAAGCTAATATATATATATATATATGTATTCAAAATTAGAAATATTATTAATAAAATATACTAATACAAATATACCATGTAAAATTCTGTAATAATATATATTTTAAATTTTATATTATATATATTTTATATTATTTAGCATAATATAAATAATTATTCATTTTATTGAATTAAGTGATCCAAATAACTTATGGTTAGGTAGCAGATTAATGAAGAAAAAAGTGAACTAAAAACATTGCCACATTAGATATTCCACAGGAACTGCAAATATACTTCTACGTGCTTTTTAGATAGGAAACAAAGTTCATAATTGGTACATAATATTTATTTTTCATAATATATTATTTATAATGTTAATTGTCCAAAAATTATAAAAAAAAATATAATTTATTATATTTTAAGAGCTCTATAAAAAAGGTACATTTAATATACTATTTAACTTCCTTTTATTAGTAATTCATACGTTAAATTGACTTTTATTTCTTCATCTCTATCAATTTACATAAATCTTAATATTAAATCATAACATTAATAAGATTTTAAATTATATTAAAATTTTAATATTATATATTTTTTATGAAAAATTTATTTTATATGATTGATGCAAAAATTTCATATTTAGAATTAATTTATTTTGTGCTAGTTACTATAGTTTGAAGTGTCACTTTCAATACATATGGACCCGTTAATTAAGGTAATCAAAAATATATTACTATATATAATATAGAACTAAGTATATAGTATATATTCTAAGTAAATTAACTTTATATAATAACAGTCTTTGAATAAGATATTTACAACACGTCCTCACTCATATCTACTTATCTAAAAACTTTTACATATAATATATAATAACGGCCAAAAAAAGAACTCATTCTCTAACTTTTCATATTTACTTAATTCTTTGACATCTACTCATAGCTGAGAAAAAAATGAATAATAATACATAACTTATATTAATTTTATTATTAATTTTTGAAAATATGTTTAATATATGACATGAGTACATATTATTAAAAACCTTTATATATATAAGAAATTAACATTTTTAATTTTATCGATACAAATATTTTATTATCAAAAATATCATCTAAATTATAAAGAAGAAAATTATGAATCAAAATTAAATACTAGATTACGAATACAATAACTATAATTATAAGTTCCAAAGTTATATAAAATCATGACCAATAAACACTTATGTGAGCGTTAAAAATACAGCTAACAGTTTAGATAATGTTAATAAAAAAAAAATTATAATTAGAGAGTGATCCAAAAGGTGAATACTTTCACACAAGTTACAAAAAATAATATTTTCGTAAGCTAATTAAACCTATAGTGAATTTACCGTAGTAGATTTCATGATTGTACAGTTATTTTGATTTATATTAAAAGAATGTACGATATGTGTGTAGAAGAAAATAAATAAATAGGTGTAAAATAAATATAAAGGGTACGCAAACTGAAAAATAATTTAGGATGCCCCAGGTAAAGGGAAAGTATAGATTGAAAGAGTTAAGGCGTCGTGCAGAACGGCCCATAACGTAGCTACGCTAGCAGACCGACCCTTTACTGGCCAACAGCTTGTACTATGTACCATCGATATAATGTCCCCATAGTCCACCTTGATGTACGTGACTACATGATGAATATGGAACGCGGTCCCGCATAACCGTACCAGGTAGGAAAGCAGGCATAAGCGTACTATACTAGGCCTCACATATATAGACCCGCGCGGGCCAGGAGTTTAAAACCCAACGTATCTAACCAACTAGGCTACTAGCATTGAGCGGTAATAATAATGATTACGCCGACGGGCAAAGATACATGAGAATCAATTATGAACTAGAATTTCTCGGTATAAGATTTATGGCTTATATTAAATGTATCCTATATATATATATATATATATAAAAGAATGGGTATTCCGCTATTACATAGCAAACCTCAAATAGGACGTCTAGATAGGAGTGTGACACACGTATTGAGGGAGCCGCCGCCCCTGCCTACAAAGAGGCGGGGCACAGAAGACGATTGTGCGCGTCCCTTCTCAACCGGAACAGACATACCCTTTCTCCAGTATTGGTTCAGTTCTCGTTCAGGCCACTTAGTAAACGGTAACACAAAAAAACTTGTCGTTTAAGTAGTAGTAAGAATTTTCTGCTAAATATTATTTACGTAATTATTGCAGTTTATACGGGTACATAGGTGTATTTACCACTTAAATCTTCAAACAGCAACAACTTCACTACAACTCATAGCCAAACACATACAGAACAGATATACAGAACAGTCTATTCCAAAACAAAATCACTCTTCTATCATCTATTATCTCGACATTGGAAAATGACCGAGCTAGTACTAGAATTGCGAACCACGCCTTACTTAGAGTGGCAAAGCAATTCCCGAGACTGACGTCGAGCGCTGAGAAGCAGGGCCTTGACTATTTCTGAGAGCCAAAATATTTCCGCCACCTCTCCAGCTTGGTCAGGAAGGAACCATACATAAATACTTTCCGATATACTGAACCATATTAATTACCTTTACGAGATTAAGAGGCGATTATGTGGTAAATATTATAAATATTAAATAAAAATGAGATAAAAATTATATTATAATAAATATTATAATATATTAAGATATATATATATATAGAGAGAAATATAATATATATATAAATAATATATATAAAGAAGAGTATAATATAAGAGAAAAATATATATATATATGTAAAGATAGAGGTATTAATAATATATGAGAATATAGTAGAATAGAGATAGTATAGAGATAATATAATAGAGAGATATATATATAGATAATAGATATACTATATGACCTAGATTATGGATCACACACTATAGTCGCTCTACAAATACACCAACCTGTACGCTCCTATTAGTAAAGCTGAACTCCAACAAACGCTGATATATCTCTTTAATTTTAAAACATTTCTCATACCAACGAAGCGCATCTATACCCATATAAATGATATTGAAAGATAGACTCGAACTATGCCCTATGCGTTTTTTAGTATTCTGGCACTTGATTGATTCGGGACTTCTACGATTATAACTTAATAAATTGGAAAATGACGTGACTATGAATTATCTGAATTTACCCTTACAACTTCTATGTCGATAAAGGTGGAAGCATGTAATACGTTAGAAATGGGAGATATATGAAGAGAGCATAAATGAGCAGATAGAGTTCATTCCTCTTCGACTGTAAACTTTCTCTACTATTCATAATACTATGAGAGTTATCGGATAGTGATCTCTGGCCATTATCAGGTATAAGAGAAATAAGCGAGCGTAAAGATATCGAGGAGGAAGTGAAAAAAAAATATCTCGTTCTAATACACTTCTCGCTAATATTACATTCAGTCAGAAAATTCGCTGCCAAAGTAAATGACTAGCGACGAATGTAGTTAGTAATCAGAAATGTAATAAGAAATCAGAAGAAAATGAATAATGCAGAAAGAGCTAAAGGAACTCACAACACACTATGAAACCTCACGAACTAGACAGGAAATAAATGAATTCTGGTTCTGGCAATGTCAGTACGTAATCCATCCTACAGTTATCTCCACATAAAATGATACCTTAATAGTCTCTTTTGCACTGATACTGAAAATATAAATCAAATTTAATAAGAATTATCAGAAGAGTGACATAAAGATGGAGCACCTATAGAAAATTATACGTAAGATAAGACACTATCAGAGGAAGCAAAAATCCACGGTCGGCAGCTGGGCCCCAATGCATGGAGTCTCGTAGCCACCCAATGCTCTTTCAGACAAATGTCGTTCTCGCGACCTGCTCTGACCACGGCACCCTCGTTAACTTATCAATAACATCGATGTCCTCACACCAAAGGACAAATACTCACAAGCGTGTTCACGATCTACCGAGTGTACTAGGAAAGACATCGCACATGTCCAAGCCCCACTCATCTCCACGAACAAAGAGAAAGCAATCACTTCTCTGATGCCCAACCCTACAACTACTCAGTCTAGGCCCTCTAATCTCTACTAACGACACTTGTGCCATCTAAGATGTAATCTGGACAAAGCCACTTTGACTCAACTCTCAACTTCTTACATCATCTGAGGATAAATCATCTAATTCCCTTATCTTTCGTCGATCGCCAAGTACGAGCTTTTCGGCGCTTGAGGTCTGACTGGAGCGAAGAATATACTTTAAGCACTATCTAATACCGACTTACTGATTTTCGCGCTTTACTTAGGAACTACGGGATCCATTTATGCGTGAAGAGTGGCGCTTGACTCACATCCAAAAGCATTTGAACTGTGGAGAGAGAATATATTATGGGCAACGGCTGCACTGCTCTTCCAAACTCCTACTTCCGTAATTGGATTTTACACATCCTCATGACTCTTTAGACTTAACTTATATCTTTTTCAATCGCTCAAATGAATCTGGACTTCTTTTTAACTATTATTATATATTACCATTATTATTTAAATATATATAAATATCTTTTCTCATTGCATCATCAAAAACTTTATATATAAATAATATTATTATATATTTTATCCACTCATATTTGCGAATAAAGAACTTCGGACACCTTCATTCTTTCAACTTACATGGATCCAATTTGACTCCCTCTTTGTACATTCTAAGAATTGCTATGACTATCAGTTTCTATAATCTTACCGATATCTATTATACTATTACTATTCTAGGTATAAGAATTTCAGGTAGATATAATATCTTAAATATTATAAAGAGATATATAGAAATAGGTAAATAAACATGAGAACAGCATTTGAATAGAATTTACAATTATATTTTTAGAAAACTCAACTTCAGATAAATTTCCTCTTTAAATACACCTATTATAACTTTTCCTAATCGTACATTTCGACTATGAGTTCTCTCATCATCTCACTATTATTTGACAATATAAACAGCCTTGGCATTAACATAAACAAAAAGAATAATCTATTACTTTGAAGAGATCAGGAAGTGATAATACCACTCCAAACATACATAAACCGGGCCGCAAAAGAGAAAAACGGGCGTTTGTTTAGACTATGTCGAAGATCTATTGATTCCTCTTCTCAGGTTATACTTCGACGATAATTTCAATGGTACTCTATCCGCCCTGATATGAAGCACTGCTACTACATATAAACAGGAGGGAGATAAGGGGGCCTCTAAGTATTCACCGGATTTGGAACATAGTCGAGGTCAAAGGCCTAAAAATCTAATAAATATGTTCTGTAGAGAGACTTTTCATTATCAACTTGACTCTATTGATGTTGTAGGATGTGTCGGAAATTTAAGTGACTTTTATTTAGGACGTTGTTCACATTAGGTAATCCGGAGCAGCGCTACCGTGGACTCAAAAAATAACGATAGAGCGACGTATAGCAGTATCGCATTAGACAAAGATGTGAGGTCGTGGGTTGATACGAAGTCCTAGTTCGGTAAACCAGGTAGAAAGATTTACCATAGGAGAAGTTCCCCTCAATGAATATGGATATGCCCGTGAAGGAGTGTGAACTTTGTTATGTTTAAAATGAAAAAAATAATTGTGTGTTTGAAATAATGAAGTTTGTCACACGCGTACCACCACCATACGACAACCCTCGGATGTATATAGCACAAGGCGGAAGGTAGCTGATGTCATGCGTCGACGTGTTTATTTGTGTAATAGATATTGTAGAGTAAACTCAATATAAGCTAGATTCAATTGCTAGTGCTTCCTTCGTTCCGTAGACAACCGTCTGTTTCTGTGGAATTTTCATCTTCCTAAGTCATGGTACTGTGTTACCTACTGAATTTCAATTCTCCCTCACTGATAAAAGCTTTGTGTCTGGCTCATTTGCTGAAATATTGCGCTAAGGAGAAGAGCGTAACTTTGTGTTTAGGAGAGTATAACATCACCCCTCCTTGAAGTTAAGGCTCTCCCAGTGAGTGGTTGGGAGACAACTTTAGTAACTATATATGATAAGATATAGATATATAAATATATATGATTAGTAAATAATAGATATATATATATATATAATAATATATATATATATGATATAAGAAGAATATAAATATATAATATAATGATATTAAATATTATAATATAAATAATATATATATTATATAAATAATATATATTAAATTATATATATTAGAATATATATTAATATATATGAATGAACCTTATTTGAATGCACTAAACGTCATTTCTGACCGAGTTATAAATAAAACTGAACTGAAAAATACTTACTTTTACTTACTGGAAATATTTTAGGTAATAAGAGGAAAATAAGTAAATGAGAAAATAAACAAATTTAAATACCCCCAAAAATATTTGATTATATAAATAAAGAGATGGAAAGCCAGATATTTGGAAAAAATGATATATATAGTAAGATAGAGAGATTAATATATATATATTTATATAGATAATATAGTATATAAATAAATATATGAATTAATGAATAATATGATATATATAATAGATATATTAATATATAAGAAGAATATATAGATAATATTAAATATATAAAAGTTAATAATAAGTATAGAATATGATATAAGAATATATAGGTATAATAAGGAGAGTAGATTCAGACGTTCATGTGGTAATTAGCCGTCATATCGATATCTTATTAAGAAAAAACTTTAATTTAAATGCGTAAACAAGTATAAAAACGGAATAACACACACAAGAATTTTAGGTCTATTAATGCCCTGAAAAAAATAAAAAAAAAAAAAAAAAAAAAAATTAAATCTCAAATAAAACAGATACAATCGAGACTAGCAGCAGGAAAATGGTAAATACATATTTTGTGGAATCTGGATAAAATTTTCAAGGCTTAGGGTCAATGATAAAAAAAAAAATTAAAAAAAATAAAAAATATTGTTTAATAAATTATAGTAATATGATTAGAAGTACTATTTTTTAGAGACCTTTATTGGTTTCTCGTTAAAATGAATAATAGACTTTCTATTAAAAATTTTTTATTTATTTTTTTTATATTAACATTAAGCAATAAGCCCCTAAAGGGTATATACCGGCAGCCGATGCAGGAGAAGAGAGAGATAAGTCGGGTCTCTCGGCCTTCCGGGGAACTACGGGTAGGGACTAATTCCCCCCCTCCGGGGAGGTCTCCGGACCCCCGCTCTTAGGTATTTGGAGGATTTCTTATGTCGCAGGGGGTTCCTCTTACCTGTTCATTTTGCTCGTGTATGGAAAACGTCACCCCCCTATGTTCCCCGTCGGCTTCG
This sequence comes from Trachelipus rathkii, assembly GCA_015478945.1. Lineage (NCBI taxonomy): Eukaryota > Metazoa > Arthropoda > Malacostraca > Isopoda > Trachelipodidae > Trachelipus > Trachelipus rathkii. Next base: position 10,797 of record JABUQX010068147.1, on the reverse strand, counting down.
AGCCCACAGGGTGTGGTGAGAGAGGAAGGGTAAATGTTAAAGCTAAAAATTTAAAACAATGACCCATATAATCATTTAAAGGGAAAAAGCGAAATAAAGAAAGGTCTCTAAATTATAGGCCTTCTAATACAGTAATTAGCGTATACTTAATCAGTATAACAATATAATTTATTTTATTATTTTTTTTTTTATTACATTTTTACTTATTGTATTATAAATATTTACCAGGATTCCAATTTAAAATGGATGATATGTCCAATTTCGCTATGTAGCTAGTGTATGTATGTATTGAAATATAATTTTTATATTTATGTTATTTTTTTATTTTTATAATTTATTTTTTTTTTTCATTATTATCAGGGGCATTAACGTTGGACCAGGATTATCCAGCAATGTTATTATCCGATTTTTACTGTAGCTAATTATAATTTAGTTTTATAAGATACATATATATATACCGTATAGAATATATTATATTATATACATATACGACTGCGCTCAGATATATATATATATATATATATATAATATATAATTTAATTAATATCTTTTTTCCTTGGTTCATCTACCTTACTTATATACTATCTATATCTATCTTAAATTTATATATCTATCTAATCAACTATCTTTATTTCTATACTAATACTATATTCTATAGACTACGCTTACTCTCTACTATCTATTCATATATCATTCTCTTTAGCCTCTCTTCTATTCATTTACTATCTCTCACTATATGCTCGTATATATAACGCGTAACGTACCGTTATACCCCTAATTCATAAACTGCGGGTATATATATAGGCCTATAATACTTCTATTTTATATACTAGTATACTGGTATATCATAGTACGCTATACGTCATAGCTATTATATATACTTTACCTTATATATACGTACTTACACGCATTCATATTCTAGCATTATCATATATATATAGCTATATACTATTATATATTAAAGTGTAGCGCGATGATTCACATTCCGCATCCCGGCTTATCCGGATATGCCGGCACTCAACTTTCTTTCACTACCGCATCCACCTTCCATTCCCGCCGATACAATTTTCTGTCGCGTAACATAGCGTTCATAGTCGCTTCATCACTCTCGCATGGAATACGCTATCTATCGAGGAAACCATGCTGTGTCTGCCCACTACCTCGCATGACTAGCTTTACCCCTCCTTACTAAGTGGTGATGATATAAGATATATATATATATTATATATATATAGTAGTATAATATATATATATATAATAGTATAATATATATATATAAGAATATAGGTAAAGAAGTAATAGAAATAAAACAGTATATATAGGTTGGAACCCCTGAGGTAAGAAACGTGTAGTACTATATATAATATATACCAGAAATGATAATATATTAAAAGTAAGGGACTTTCAAAGCTGACAGAAACACACTCATGCGGGAGATAGATAATAGATTTCAAACTCTGCAAAAAAGACGACGCATGTACAATAGCAAACTTTTCTAAAAGTCCAAAGATAGCAAAAAATTTCTTCCCTTACGAGTGTTACACAGACTGTTAAAATTAATGTGGGATGCCTAGGATGGCTATGTGATGAAATGCTGCTAAAGGCGGAGCTACAATTTCACCAGCCAACAAAAAAGGCAAAAATTCACAGAACAAGACAGCGCAGAAAAATTACGATACTTATTAAGCGAAGTGAATCTATGCCGAATCCATGAAATTGAAACGTTGTTTTTTTATTAGGCTTACTGAGACACAAATCTAGCATAGCGATAGTATTCAGAGATTGTCAAAGGAAATAGACAACTGATATATTATGATCCGAAAGAATATCAAAAAAGAAGGAAAAAGACTGAAATCAGAGGTGTTAAAGAAGATTAAACTGTTGTTGATTTGACTGTGAATTAAATTGTAAATAAAGTATCCAACATCTTTCTAGATAGATCTGCCAGGAGGAAATCTTAGGCAAGCCTCGATTTACATTGAAAATAGTGTGGGCATAGTGAAGAGAGTTACTTCAGTGGTGCAAATTCTCAAGTTTAACGACGAATAAGAATGAAGAGCAGACACTCTCATCTGAGAAGGAGTGAAGCAGAGAAGCTGTGTGTTATGAAACATAGATATTGGAAGTAGTTGTATTATTATATGTTCATAAGTCAGATTAATTATAGTTATGTAACGCTTTTCCAAATGGTAGTGGGTAGCTTGAGATGAAGGAGGTGTGGATGGGGTGCAAAAGAGTTGGCGTCCAAGCTTCACTGCACGATCTGCGGATAATGACGGGTGGAAGATAAGGTAGAGGATAGATTATGGTATAGGAGAGAGTTAATATAGTAATATATAATGTAACATCTATACAGAAGAGGGGATAGTTAGATGATTTATATAATATAGAAATGTAATATTAGTATAATAGAAGATGATAGTAGTGAGAGTAGTATAGTTATGAGAACAGATAGACGGTAGGTATATGGAACACAACGTATATTAAGAGTTATATTAAATGGTATTTTAAATATTTCAGTAGGGAGGGAAAATTATATATAAGTAATAATAAATAACTAATAGATTATTAATAAAAAAGAAGATAATAGATGAAATAGATAGTGAAGATAAAGGAAGAATAGGATACATCATCAGCTAGGTGACTGGAAAACAAATAGGTAGCCCAGAACTAGTAGTGAAAAAGGAAATATAACAATCCAGTAATATATGTGGACAATAAGCCCCCAATACCTGTCAACGTGACATAAAAAACAATACCTAAATACTATAAAACGTAATCCGCTGATCCGTCAAAAGTCCGCTAATACCCAAGACTGAGAAACTAGTGATATATATTACTAGGATCCGCATTACCGCAGAATAACAGCGGAATGAAGAGAGTGACAAAACACCCCAGCTAATCGCGCCACCACACGCCAAACAAGAAAAGCAAATGCAAGCGCTCCCTGAAGTATGGAGTAATATAATTAATGAAGTATATAATATAATGAAATGTTTAGGTAAATAAGTAAATATGTTTTTCAAGTAAGGATATAGATGTATATATAGATATAATAGTGTATATATAGTTAAGTAGGATAAATTAATTGTTTTATAAATAAGGAAGAGGTAGATACTAGCTCATAGATTCACATTGAGATAAAGAGGAGTAATTAAAATAATATAGTATATAATGATAGAGAAGATTTATTCATATGTAAGTAAGTATAAATAAATAAGTTTTAATAAGAAGTAATAAGTATTGAGCCAAAAAACAAAAGAGGAGTACAGTTTATGACAAGTTTAGAAGTAGAAAGGAGGAGGTTCAAGAAAAGAAAGCTGATAACATATATGGAATCAAGGCGGTATAAAGAATTTATGGGTTTTCTTAAATTGAGCAAAATTGTATTCTCATACTTTTATATATATCTTCCAAGAGCTATGAAAATTCTGCCTGTTAAAATTTTTGTAATCTCGCGAGATGAGACGAAGGGTTTTTAGGAAGTATTTTTTTTAGGGGGGCTTCGAAGCCGAACGTTATGGAGTACAATAGCAATTATATGAATGTATTTTCAGGCAATAAACCCAGAAGAAAGGTAGAAGAAATGATGGAAGATGGGAGGGGATGAGAGGGCGGAGGAAACCCCCGCGACACGCCAGAAAAGTTACTTAGAGAAAGGAGGAAGTACACTAGTTCACCTGGGAGTGATAAAGGCGAGAAAAAGTACTATTCCCCGTAGTTCACAGACATGAGATAGAAGAGAAAAGAGAGAAATAAGAGATAAAAGAAAAAGAGAAAGGCCGAGAACACGCGAACTTCTTGCATCTTTGCAGTGATTTACCTTGGAGGTATTCGTTTAGAGAGGTATATTAAAAAAAAGATCTTAGTTTGTTACGAATAACCAATATTGCAATGACGTCTCATTCTATTAAATAGATTAACTAAGCTATTACTTGAAGGAAGCCACAATAGTCCTATCCCGACGATCTTTGATAATAGTAAATGGAGTGAGGTGTAAAAACCACGAAGTATTTTTAAAAGATTTTTCTTTTGTCATTGATTCCTAACAAATATTTCAGTATCAGTCGCCGGGATGTCCAATTATGAGTGTCACTCCAGTATATTCAAAAGTGTACTAATCATTAGTTTCGGAGACAGATTTTATCAACAATGGCGCGAGGGATTAAGTGATAGCGTTCATATGGTCCACGAGGCACCAGGCGGTCATGAATATATAAAAATGATAACTAAATTATGAATTAATAATAGGTAGTATAGGATACGTATATATATAAGTGATAGAAATATATGGCTAATAGGTATAAATTATATAGCATGGTGATAGCGATGAGTACAAAGTAAAGGTGATATAAGACCTCAAAGATAGCAAAGTCTGGGCTCAAACGTAAAGGGATAACTTCACCTATAAGAGAAGCACATGATAGTAAATAAGTATAGATTGTAAACGATAGTAAGGCTATCAAAGGGCTGAAGTATCTATATAGCCCCTACGTACCTGACAGTTTAAATATAATAGGTGTATATTATTTAGTTCAAACTAGTCCCCTACCTCTGCGCGCCCCCGGTATTTGCATAACTCGTTTGAATTCGATATTCTTTCTATTTTTTTTTAATTAAATAATTAATAAATGCGTAGGAAAAAGTACAGTGTTAGAGAGGTTCGGTTTCTCAAATATGAGTATTTAATGCTGAAGCTGAGGGAAGAAATGATTAGAACCTATAAATAAATTAACAGAACAAAAGATGTATAAAGAGCCACACAAAACTCAGGCAGTCCTACGGGCTCTCGTAGAAATAGTTACACAGAGAATATTAACATGAGATATAAAGGAGTATTATTTTTTTTAATTGCTTTTAATCGTTTTTTTGAAAAATTTAAATTAATTTAGAACTAGTTATTCTTAAAATTACGAAAATATATCGGTTTACCTTAATAGATATTAAGTTAGTTCTTTGATGGATATCGTTTATTGTTAAATATTTAGTATATTAGTTGGCGTTTGCAGGCTATTCAAGTACATACTACATCGTGACCCTTCTTTTCAGATGTGAAGAAAGAAGCAGTTCAATTCTTCTTTTAAACAAGAAAAACGATTTGCTTGAATTTTTTACGTGAGGACTTCTTTTGTGATGAAAAAAGAAGATGTCAGATGATTTTTTTTTTTTTTTGTATTGTTTTAATTTTATTTTTTTTTACTATTTATAAGCACTTAAATTTTTTTTATATCTTAAATAAGAAGTAGATACGTAATTCCTAAGTATATTTTCATCATATGGAATAATAAGTTAAATTCATCAAATGTAATTTAATATGGAATTTGTTAATAAAGAAATGAAAATAAATTAGAGTGCTCAGATATTATAAGTATAAGAGAGATATAATATAGATATATAGACGCCAAGCACTCTAGAAGAGGCCAACATCCATATTCAAAAACTACTAACAGACTACCGGAAAAAAGGAAATACATTGCATGGAAATCCGTGGACAAAATTTTACCAAGGGAAACTGATAGAAAAAAAAAAAAAAAAAAGAATTCGAGTATAATGATAAATAAGAAAAAAAAAAAAAAAACTTTTACATCAAGGCTACGAGCGATTTATACCGGAGCGGTTACGCAACAATGAGAAATAACATTTTGTGAGTAGAGTCCTTGTAAAATTTGGGTTCGAAAAGTTGTAAAAAAAAAAAAAAAATATGTTCAAACTAAAGAAGTTGGCTGAGGGTCATATTTTTGGGCCGGAGGGTGCTGGGAAGAGTGAGGATAGGTCGCGTATATTTATATACCCAATATATATATATTATTTGTAAAAGGAGTGATGAGCATAGGAAGATCTAAGGGGGCTCTGAAGCCGGACCGAGGGCACAACAGAGGGGGGACGCTATTTCCAATACGCTCTCGTAGGGGAGAGGGGCGGTTCCAAAAGGGAAGCCCCCGCGAACACCCGCGAGTCAATACAAAGAGCGGATTAAGGAGGGTGAAAAAAAGGGTCACTAAGCCCCTCCCCTAAGGAGGATATGAGCAAAAAAAGCGTCCTACAGGCAGTAAAATAAACTTTACGGTAGCTAGTAAAAGATATGGTAGTAAAATATATATAAATAATGAAGAGGGCGTGGCATGCAGTTGAAAAAAATTTATACATATATAATGAAGTAATAACCAATATAAAGTTAAGAGGATTATAGTATAGGGAGGGAGAAGGGGGAAAGTCCAAGATGTATATTGTGTTTTATTTATTTTTATTATTATTATTTATTTATTATTATATTTAGGCCTATATATATAGAGCCAAGTATATATAGTATATATATAGTAGATAGGTGAGTATATTTATGACTCAACATATGATTTGCTGAAATACTGCCCCCAGGCACTTATAATATACATACGCAGTGGACGTCAAAGTAAACATCCACCCAGATACGCAAACTCAGCAACGGACGCTACAAACAAAGTATGACGTCACGACAATTTCACATATACTTACATACGAAACAGAAGCTTACCGTTTATATAGAAAAAATTTAATATATATAATTACCCTAAATAATATAATGATTAAATATATATATATATAGAATAATATATATATTATATGATAATATAGATAGATATATATAGATATAGTATATATATATTAATGATATATATAGATATATATATTTATATATATTATATATAATATATAATATATATATATTATAGATATTAAATATATATATAAGATATATAATAATATAATATATATTATATATATTAAAATTATAATATATAATATACTATAATTAATATAGTAAAACTAACTTATTTCATTCAACACTTGAATATATTCTAAGTAAAATTTTTAGCTCTGTTCCTCCTCTAAGTAAAATAAAAATAGTATAACCTCCTCTCATAAATATCTAGTTTAGCCAAATAATATCAATTTTAAAATTCTTTTGAAAACGATATTTACTGTACTTATTCGATATGATTAATAATACGTAAGTTGCGGGTGCTCTACGATCGGTATATATTACCATAACTTGATTATTCCTTCAAAACGTTGTTATTGTGCTAATATGGTAAATAATTATTAGTATACGCAATAACTCATATTAATTAAGTGGTATTACTAAACCCTATTAAAATAAATCAGTGGTTTTACACTCATTGTTTTTAGCAGTATATTTACAAATACAAATACAAATCAAATACAATAAAGATAATATCAGTAAAGTATAATAATAAGTATTCTGAATATAAGGGAGTCAGAAGTGTTTTAGTGTTACCACTTATCCCATTCTCAATTATACCTATAGTAGTATATAGATCCGGAGTGTAGTATGGGAATTAGTATTTATAAGGCATGAGTATCTATAAAGGGAGCCAAATCAGACTATATATAAGGCTACCGTATATTAATATTTGTGGAGGTAAAGAGTACGAAAGCTCTATTTACACACTCTTCGCTTATTTATATATTGAACATCCCTACTCCATAGAAGGTAAGGAATGTCTATTATTTATTAATCAGTATTATATTGTTCTTAAATAATTTTACTTTTGATTTTAATATTTTTATTTTAGTAATTTTATATTTCTCTTTCTTATTTATTTTACTACCCTATTTCTATATCAATAACACTCTTCAATATTAAACTGATACAAACATTTTATAACAATTTTAAATCCATACAAATTCACAAAACGCACTGTTTAGTAGCTATTCAAGCTCTCTGAAAGACATACCTTATTTTTTCAATTTCAATGCTATATGATGACGTACCTGTTCCATTTATCATCTTCATAATGGTCTGAACTGCTATTGAATAATAAACTTTCATAATTTTAACTCTTTCCAATATCTTTGTAGCCGTCGAACTGTTGCATTATCTACCTCCACTATCAATCCACATTTTTAATAGCAAACCAGTTACTATTATATAATCGTACTTACTTGCGTATTTATGAAGAAAACAACTAGTAGTAACTATATAGTAATGTTTCTAATGAACGTCTATATTAATATATATATATATATATACACCTAATCTCTAATCATTATATAAAGCTAATAAAATAATAAATCGCAATGCTCATCTAAATGTGGGATGAAGAACACGGCTTTCCTTTAAAAATAACTTTTTTCTCTAATATCCTTAATTATTATTATACATTTATTCCAACGCCCGTTTATATCGCTCCAATCGGCTCTATGTATATTAGACTTTGTGCACTTGATGAGAAGAGAATTATATGCGATCTCACACCCGCAGTTAACATGTAAACTGTATTTAGAGGATGGCAGATCTTTTGATAGAAATTGTCTTATCTGAGATCACCTTCTTTACATCTACACAACACATTATTACTCGTTATTTCTCTTAACTCTCCCATTATTCACATCTCTCACTCTCTCGCGCTCTCTCTCTCTCTCCTACTATCCATACTTTCCATATGCTAAAATCTTTATGCTCGTTCCGAAACATCGTCTATCTCCTTCTCTTGCACTTGTCGCATTTACAGTGTCAGAGATACATCATCGTATGCCCAATGGCAAATCCTCGCCTTGCTCTCATCATCTATATTACTCTTTCTTCATCTTCTCCCTTATCGCTCTTCAGCTAGTCAACTCTCTCTACTATTTACTAGCTCTTCTCTATTATATATCCTACTCTGCTTCATTTATAGCTAAGTATACGTTCTAATCGCTAGTAGACTATATATGACTACTAATATATAGCAGTATACGCTATTATACTTTATATATATATATATATATATATATACATAGCATTATATATATGGGCATTACCAAGAAGTCATATAGATATATATATATATTATAATATATACTAATAGAGTCTCACTACTATATATTATATATATGATATAGTATATAGTATATATTATACTATATATATACCATATATTATCAGTACCATATATATATATGGGCGGTAGGCAGGGGCAAGAGGGGGGCAGAGGGGACCTTTTGCCCCCCTAAAATCTGTGGCGAAAGACCAAAAATTGACCTTATTATGTTTGTCCAGACGACGTTTTTAACTGTAAAAGACTACAATCAATCGATTAGATACTGAGAGTTAATTCCATAATTAAACTATTATGAACATACATTTTTTTTTTCAACGATATGAGTATTGTGATATATGTCTACATCTTTCAAATTTCAATGCTGCGCGAATGTCATACCAGCTCGCTCTTCGAGGACCAATATCTTTCCGCTGCGAACTTTTCCAGGTCCTCTCGATAGCATTTTGGGCGCCTGATTTAAAGCTGAGTATATATATATAGATAATATATATATATACTAATATACTAATTATCCTATATATATTATAATATAAAATATTAATAATATACATTCATATTCTATTATACGCATCCTTCGAGCCTCGAGACCCTTCTGAAGCGCCCTGTCAAACTTCATCAATCGCCTCGCCCACGCCAGTCGTCTAGCTCTCCTGTCACTTAGGCCCGTATTAGCTACGCATGACGCTCCACTCAGGCACCATAAAGTGTAGCCTAAGTATTTAATTTGCACAGAGAGTTATCAAGCAATATTTAATAAAGATTTGTAATACTGATATATATATATATAATATGTGCACTAACAAAAAATATAGTTCCATAAGCAATCGCAAAATTTAGAATAAAGATATTAATTAAGTATAGTATATAATATAATAAGAATATTATACGATGTATTATATATATACCTATATAGAATATACAGAATATATAGAATAGAGAATATATAGATGAATATTATATATAAATATAGTATATATAAAATAAGAAAATGATAATATAGTATATAATAATATATATACTATAATATATAATATAATAGAATAGAATACATATGTTGGCAAAGCTATCCAGGCTAGCGGAGTAGATAATAGGTAGACGAAGTTATAGGAAACTCACAAACGTACAGTGGATAAGGAGATAATGATTAGACGAGATAACCTCCTGACTCAATCTTGTTAGATATGTATAAACCTAAATAGATATAGATAGATAGATAAGTAATATATATATAATAATATAGATAAGATTACTAATAGATATATATAAGATGAATATAATATAGAAAATATATAATATATGAATATAAAGATATATATAGAATATATAGAATAGAATATAATAGAATATAGATAAAATATATATAATATAATAAAGAGATAGCGCGTGTGAGAGATAATACTCCTCTATAAAGGAAACACTCAAATAATATAAAGACTAGAGAGGTAACTTGTACAGGTGTAAAGTTTTGAAGGTACCCGACAACGTTAATCTTTTAACTTTTTAGTTTGTTTAGTTAAAGAAACAGAGAAAATGAAATACCAAGAATATTAAGAACAGAGGAAGGTTTATTAAGGGCAATATCCGTCAGCAGTGAAATTTGAAAAACAAAAAATCCTATTGTCTGTCATTTTCTATTGTGTAGATTTTTCAAAATGGAGTTAGTAATGTAAGACAGAGTCATATCATGAATGAATATAGATGAATCTGATAGGCGATAAGGTAGAAGTATTGTGTGACGAAGCTATATCGTGAATGGATAGGTAATAAGGTGGAAGTTAGAAAGATAGTGACTAACAACAGAAAGGGGATTGGAGAGATAATAGAATATTGAGAAATATTATGATTAACACGTAGATTTTAAAGATAAATTAAGCCTGCAATCGTCTATCTTTTAAATATTTAAAACCATTATGAAAAACAGGAAATAAGTTCAGAGCTTACAATACTGAGAGATGAATTGATGGAATTTTAGAGA
>JABUQX010068146.1:32500-35781 GCA_015478945.1 Trachelipus rathkii | reverse complement strand
TATATATATATAATATATATATATATTATATAATATATATTTATATATACATATAATATAATATATATATAATATATACTGTAATATATATATATATATATATATATAATATATATTATATATTATATATTATATATATATATATATATATATATTTATATATATAATATAATATATAATTTTTTTTTTACAGTTGTCACCACCACTTCACGGGCAGAGCCCTATTCAGGAGGGGGTGTTCAACTCCTCAGAAGTCAACAACTAATATAAATTACGCAGATGAGCACGACGCGGGCTTTAAAGTGGGGGAGATTTAAATGCCAGCAGGGAACACAGAAGATGGAAGAGAATTACACAGAACAGATGTGGCAGGAAAGAAGAGAAGCACCCGCAGCGAACTAGCCTGGTAGTTACCCACATTCAACACAAAAACTCATGCTATGGCGGACACAGCACCCCTTAGTTCTACGAGGGCGACGTAAAGGTGGAGGTACGCGAGTGATAAGCTCCCCTCGAGCACCTGCCGCTGCAGTACCTATAGAAAAAGAGATAAATCACCAGACATCGCGCCGCAAAGATAGCGGGTCAAGTGAACTGGAAAAGTGCAGAACAGTTTATAAGCTTTTGGCCTTTGACTCGACCCTATCCAAAAGCCGGGTGAAACCAGAGCCCCCAGATATGAGAGAACAGTACTCCATACAAGGCGAATAAGGCCCTTATATAGCTGGGCAACTGAGAACGAGGAAAAAAAAGTTCTCGCAGTCTAACATAACTCCCAAGTTTCTTGAGGCCCGCCTAGACCGTTGTGATGTGAGGTTCCAAGACAGTTTTTGTTTATGTTAAGGCCAGGATGTTTATATTGTCAACCGGAGAGACGAGAAAACCGTCAAAAGAGATAGGAAAGTTGGAAGGTGTCTTAGAGAGGGAGATTTGTAGAAGGTTGAGTTTTTAAAGATTGAATTTCACAAGGTTGAGACGACCCCAGCCCGGAAATTCTATCCAGTAATCAGCGAGTAATAGAATCGGAAAGAATTAAGACGGAGGCAATTCTAGAAGTAAAAAAAAGGAGCAGAATTGAAATGAGTGGAAGAATGAAGGGTCGAGTCATCGGCATATGAGTGAATAGGGTTAGATGGTGCAGTTGAGAAGATCATTAATGAAAGTAGGAATAAAGTAGGAGATAAGACTGAACCCTGAGGAACACCACTATTGCGAAAAGAAGAAGAAGTCGCCCCATCAACAACAGCCGATTTTGAGCGATTTGAAAGTAAACTAGACATAAGTAAGCAAAGAGAAGGAGGAAACCCAAAAGAGGGGAGCTTGGAGAGCAGTGACGCGCTGCCATACCCGGTCAAATGCTATGGATATGTCAAGCGCCACCACCGCAAGTCTCCCTTAGTTCCTAAGGAGCGAAAACCAAAAATCAGTAAGATAGGAAAGTATATCGCCAGTAGACCTTCAGCGCCGAAAGGAGCCGTACTTGCGATCGGAAAGAAGTGAATGAGATTCCAGATGATCTAGAAATGAGAGTTGAGAAGAGTTTCAAAGATCTTAGATAGAATACAAGTAAGAGCTATAGGGCGTTAGTTAGAAGGATCAGAGCGGCTTCCTTTTTTCGGAATAGTTGGACATAAGCGTGCTTCCAACACTGAGGGAAAGTTTTAGTATTGAGACATAGAGAATATAGATTGAACGAGGGGCGGGATAGCACGAAAGCACACTCCCTTAAAAACCCGGGGAGGAATGCTATCCTGGCCACCCGCCTTCCTAACTTTCGTAGATTTCAGGAGGCCCATGCACCCGATCGAATGTAATCACAGGCAAAGGCATTGGATGAAGGAAGAGGAGAAGGAGGAGGATGAGGAATGCCAGAATCGTACCAGGGTTGAGTTAGAGGAAAATAGAGGCCGAAGAGATGTGGCCTTCAGTTGAGGAATTAGCAACAGAACCAATCAGAGCGAATTAGGAGGAGGAAATGACAGATTTCAAGAAGTATGTTAGAGATGTTTTTGGCAAAAGAGGCCAGAAAGATTTGTCAGTAGGAGAACCAAGGAGGTTAGCGCACTTATCGTTTGATGAAAGCCGCTTTGCTCGTCGAAGAGTATCCCTGCAACGATTTCTAGCGAATGAAAATTAGCAGAGTGATAGGAGAACGAGAATTTTTCCACTCCGATAGGCACCGTCTCTAGCCTGAATGGCCAAGGAACAAGCACGATCAAACCATGGATTATGAGGAGAGAAAGATTTAGTCGAAGAAGGAAGAAACACATGCTCATCCCATCAACGATCTACAGCTCCCACCTCTATCGGCAGAAGTTCGAAGCGTTCACCAGAGGACAAAGGCAGTCATTCCAATTAATAGTTAGCGGTGAAGCAACGCAAGGTCCTCCCAATCGGCCCGATCAAGTGCCAGAAAAAACGAGTAGGGGCAGGATGGAGCGGATGATTTGGAAAAAGTATTAAAATTAAGAGATATAAGGTTGTGTCAGATTTACCGATAGGAGCGGAAAGTTGTGTATTTTAAGAGAGAAGGACTAGTGGTGAAACATAGGTCAGTTGTGTTCAAGAATTGGTTAGGACGATCCGAATGTGTGTGGGGTCTTTAATTAGTTGCTGCCAGACTCGTTTGAGGACATTGCTTGAATGATTCGGCTCCTCCCACCTAAATCGGAGTATGAGAGTAGCTCAACCATTCAGTGTTGTGTTCATTGAAGTCCCATAAATAGAGGACCTCAGTATTGGATGAGAAGATCTAACAGGAAGGTGAGAAGTTTTTGTAAGATATTAAAAAAAGGCGTGGGAAAATCTGGTCTGTTAGGAGAACAGTAGCAGAAGCACAAGATTATTGTAGTAAAAGGAAGAAAGATTTTAGCCACAGAACATCGAGTGGAGATTCGAGTTCTCGAGACGTGTTACAGGAGTTGTTTATTATTTACATAGCACAAAACTCACCCTTTAGGACGGGAAATTATGATAAAGTTATAGTTGGAAAAATGAAAAAAGTTAGAAAATGAATTCTTAGGCATCGTGTCTCAGACAGGAGCAAAATGTTAGGGTTAGAGTTAGAGAGGTGGTATTCCACGGATGCAGAATTAGAGTTTAAGCCGCGGATGTTGTAAAGTCTATAGAAAGCCCGCGCCTGTGCAAAACTGCCATTACACACGCACACACAACCACACCAAACCAAAAACAACAAAGACAAACAGACAAAAAAAAAAAAACAGGTTGAAATTATTCACACACACTAAAAAAAAACCGTAAATGTTAAAACGATAAAACCG
>JABUQX010068146.1:20000-22500 GCA_015478945.1 Trachelipus rathkii | reverse complement strand
GAGACAGTGGCGGATCCCATATCTTCAGCCGAAAGATTGTTTGTAATATTTGCATTAAAATGAAAGAAACACAGGCCACTCTATCAATATCAACAATATAAAGATGATCAGAAATATCAATCACACGACAACTACAGTAAGCATCCCGGTGAAGTTAAGATAGATTTTATACAAAAAAATGAATATCTGAAAACATCAAAATATTTCAACAACAACATGAAGAAAATAGCAGACCAACTGAAACCCACCTTAAACTGATGAAGATCAAGAAAAGAAATCCAGTCCCTTAGCCTGAAGAGTTCTCGCGTGTCGGGGTGTCGGGACCGAGGGTTTTGGTGGCCTTTAAAAGATTAATTTCCAGTAAAATACAGGAAACAACCAAACTTCCTGTAACTTGTGTGACATTTAGTAATAAAAGGAAGTGACAGTTTAAAGCATAATACTAAAAAAAGAATCCAAGGGCTTCCTCTCTAAAGTAAATTATATTCACTACGACAAAGTAGTTCCTAAATTATATATATATATTTATATACAAGTATATATATATATATATTATATATATTATATAAAAAAAAAAAAAAAAAAAAGAAATAATATAAAAAAAAATAAATAAAAAAAAAAAAAAAAAAAATAAAAAAAAAAAAAAAAAGTTTAATAAAAAAAAAAAATATAAATAATAAAAATAAGTAATTTTAAAAAAATAAATAAAAAAATAAATATTATATAAATAAATATAATAATAAATAAAAAATAAAAATACATAAAAAAAATAAAATAAAAATAAAAATAAAATATAATACTATCATAATTAAAATAAATATATTATAATATTAATAATATTATAATAATATAAAAATAAACAGTATTTAATAATAAATAAAATAAAAATAAAAAAAAATAATATATATAATAATTGACATATATAAAGGGGAGTTGATCCAAGAATAAAAAAAATATTAGAGTTAGGTATAATTAGTGGTTAGTGATGGTTTAGGTTAGGTTAGCTTAGGTTAGGTATAGGTATAGGTATAGGTATAGGTATAGGTTACCCAAAATTTTAATGTATTTACCCTAAATTTATTAAAATAACGATACATTAATTATTGATTTTCGCCATAAACAGATGAGAAAAGATCAACCAACTGATATAAATAAAAGCAATAATAATATAATAAATTTAATAAATAAATAATAAAAAAATAAAAAAAACTCAAAACCAAAATAAAAAATAAATAAATAATATAAAATAATAATATAAAATAAAAAAAATAAAAAAAATAACAATACAAAAATAATAATAAAATCATGAATAAAATATTATAAATAAAATAATTAAAGTTATAATATAGATATAATAATAAATATAAAATATATAATATATATATATATTATATAAATATAAAAAAATATATAAATTAAATAAACAAACTAATAATAATACGTTTTCACAAAAATAACAATTATTAATAACTAAAAAGTGTAATTTTATTCATCCTTCTTATTTAGTGGATTAAATTAAATTTTTATATAAATTTGTTTAATATAAATATTTTAACAAAATTATCCAAAAGTTTATTTTATTAATTATCTACATAACTAAAATAATATATAAAACTTATACAGTAGAAGTTTTATAATGAACATAAAATAACAATATTCTAAAATTTAAAAACCATAAAACCCCGGACCCCGACCCCGGCCCCAGAGACACGAGAAACAAAAAATTTCCAGCACACCGAGATACAAAAAAAGGATAACACCGTATACCGAATACAGAACAAATAGAGATGGTACGGAAAAAAAAAGAAATACAAGCGAAAGAAAAAGTAAATAAAAAAAAGATAGAAACAGATTAGAGAAGATGAAGGACAGACCCATGAAGAACAAACCACAAAATATTTTTAGAATTGAAGAAGAGAAAAAAAAAATGAAAAAGTGACAAGATTCAACAATAGAATGCTTTAAAATAGAAACACCAGGAAAAAAGTCAAGAGGGAAGCACAATAGAAGAAGAAAATGGAATATTAACAGAAGGAGAGAAGAAGCTAATAATTTTAATCAGAATTTTGATAGCAAATATATGATCGAGGCTTTCGGAAACTTTCAACGAAAATGACAAAAAAAAGGGACTAAATAATAACAGAGAGAAAAGAGAAAAAAGAGAAAAAAAACAACAGAAAAATAAAACAAAAACAAACATATACAGAAAAACAATATTTAAAGGTTGATTAAAGAAGAATAAGAAATTAAAACTATATAAATATTTAAAAGGAAAATTAAAAATAAATGTTCAAATCATTAAAATGACAAAAAAAAAAGAGTACGACTTTAACTTTATTATAGAATAAAACAGAACGAGAGTATAAAGCAAGAATAGGAGAATAAAGCTGAGAGGAGAATATAAAATTAATAAAATTTAAGATAATAAATAAAGTTTGACGATAAGTAAGAAGAAGGAGAACAGGCCTAGATAACAAAACATAAGGGAAATTAAAGATCA
>JABUQX010068146.1:7500-10000 GCA_015478945.1 Trachelipus rathkii | reverse complement strand
AGTCTTTTGTCAGATCCTTGTCGGGAACAACATTTCTCACCATTGTGAATGGAACATTGTGTTGGTGGAAAACTGGAAACTGATAATAAAACATAGCTTGAGACACTGGTTCAGAACTAAATCTTATTTTTATAAACAAGCTCAAGTTTATTATATTTTAATAAACTAGTTTATTTAATTTTCCCTATATGGGTATGATGTGTAGAGTAATTAAGTCAATACAGAACGGTAAGGATGGTCTGAAGGGATACAAAATTAATATGTTATGCTCAACACACTGCTTCTTAAGCATTATGATCATCTATTCTTTTTTATTTCCATTTTCAAAGGAGCTGGATTGATATGACGATATATTGAACTATTGGTATTATAATTTATCCACTGAAATGAAGGAGAGATTAAATTGTACCCACCTTTTGTTTGGCATGAGGTGAAATGCTCAAAGAGACGTTTTTGATTTCATTAGGTCGAGTAATAGAAAGATCTCCGTAAAAAGGTAAATTCACTTCAGCATAATTTTCGACTCCGGCTACTGCAAACTTCATGCTAAATGGGTTGAGAGTTGTCAACTTCACTATCAGTTTTGAGGAGTATCTAAGAAAGAGTTGAATTCAACGATTAGCAAAATTTAAACTATAAAAAAATTACATTTGTTAAAAAATCAATCTTTGTTGCTTTCACAACAAAGTAAATAAAGAAAGAATGAGATTTTCTTTTGAGACTTACTTGTAATTCGATTTGAAGCGAAGAGACAAATGATTATGCTTCAGAAGGCTTGTCAGAGTTGGGTTTTCAAGTCCGGGAGCTACCAGTTGTACATCGGCTTCACCTCTAAGTTTACTGTTGGCATTACAGCCTAAGTAATATATATATATATATATATATATATATATAGCATATATTATTATTATATATATATTATATTATATTTGATATACATATATATTATTATTATTATTATATGTCATTATTATATATATTATTATTATATACATATATATATATATATTATATATTATATATTATTATTATTATTATTATTACATATATTATTATTATATATTATATTATTATTATTATATATACATATATTTATTATTATATATATATATATTATATATTATATCTTACAAAGTATATAAATTAAATAATATTATAATTCTTATTATTATCCTTCATTATATATATATTATATTATATATATATATATATTATTATATATTATATATTATATATATATATACATATATATATTATTATTATTACTAATATACATATATACATATACATATATATATTATTATTATTATACATATATATACATATATATACATATATATTATTATATTATATATATATATATATATATATATATATATATATATATATATATATATATATATATATATATATATATATATATATATATATATATATATATTATATATATATATATATATATATATATATATATATATCAAAAGAAAAGGAACAAATTTGAAGAAACAAAGAACCCTTAATTAGTCCACCAAACTAAATAAAATTATTTAGAAACCTTCATGAGAAACTTTTGACTTAAAATAATACATTAGACATGCAACGTACTCACCTGTCCTCTTAGAGGCAGTCCAATCTCCGTCGGAGGAAGTAGAACTCTTGAGGCTGAGGGATCCAAAATTACTGGCTGTATGGGGTTGAAATTTTTGCCGAGAGTAACTCCCGTATAACTTTTGCAGCATCTAGCAAATATTTGGACAAAAACAATAAAAAATTAACTTCTAGACTCTAGAGAAATATATCTAAGTTCTTAATTGAATAATATATAATAGAAAATTAAATAAATTAATAAATAATAAATAAATAAATAAGGTCTCAATTTAATTTTAAATCTCCATTACCTCTTCCAGCAATTTTCAAAATGACTGTCAGCATTAATGGGGATGTACTGGCATAAACTGAAAGCCCTGGCAATGCTGGTATCAGGTTTATGAAAGTTCCTTGAACTCTGTATATATATATATATATATATATATATAAATATATATACATATATATATATATATATATATATATATATATATATATATATATATATATATATATATATATATATATATATATATATATTTAAATATAAATAAAATATATATAAATATATATATATATATATATATATATATATATATATATATATATATATATATATATATATATATATATATATATATATATATATATATATATATATATATATATATATATATATATATATATATATATATATATATATATATATAACTACGAATACACTCACAGTTTAAAAATATGAAGAATCTATATTCTTTTCTCCTGGGTTTCGAACCAGAGCCCTCGCACTTGGCATAGCAAGTGTTTTACCACTTGACCACGATGAGCTAAAAGGAAACTTTGGAAGAATATTATCTTCCCAGAAGCTTCATCGCTCACACTCGAGTCAAGAGCCAAAGTCTTTATTCTCTCC
>JABUQX010068146.1:0-2500 GCA_015478945.1 Trachelipus rathkii | reverse complement strand
AGGAAGGAGAGAATGGCTTCAAGAGTGGACGAACAAAAGCAGCAATTTTCTGTCTGTAAGCAAGATAATATACTCTTTTATTTCCTTTCTCTAACTTAAATTTTACAAATAACAAATTATTAAGAAATCTCACTAATATAGAATCAACTAAATTATTAAGTAATCTCACTAATATCGATTAAAATCAACTAAGTTATTAAGTAATCTCACTAATATCGATTAATATCAACTTAATTATTAAGTATTCTCACTAATAACGATTAATATCAACTAAATTATTAAGTATTCTCGCTAATATCAACTACAAGAGATCTTTTTTCATTTGAATGAGAGAAAAGGATTTATTTTGTACATTGTAATCAAATTAACTTGGTAAATAAAATACATTAAAGTGAAAAAAATTGAAATTTGTCAAAAATGTCTTCAATTTTCTAGACACAAATGCCTTCACCCATAAAAGCTCATTCTGAAAAAGCAAAGTCTATTTTTTATCAAGTTTTATCATTCGTGAATTTAAATTTAGTACAACAACGACCAGATTATTTGAGTTTAGCGATTAAATTATATATATATATATATATATATATATATATATATATATATATATATATATATATATATATATATATATATATAGCAATTATTATATATATATATTTATATATATATATATATATAAATTATTACTATTCTATGTTATTATAACATAAAAATTTATATATATATATATATATATATATATATATATATATATATATATATATATATATATATATATATATATATATATATATATATATATATATATATATATATATATATATATAACAATAAGTGATTAAATTTAACTAAACATAATTTCTTCGATTGACACATGATCATTGAGCATTTCTAAGGTGCCATATTATTATTATTATTATTATTATTATTATTATTATTATTATTATTATTATTATTATTATTATTATTATTATTATTATTATTATTATTATTATTATTATTATTATTATTATTATTATTATTATTATTATTATTATTATTATTATTATTATTACAGCTTCAATTATTTTAACTATGGAAGTATAAGAACTTTAATACTTCAATTTTTAGCCCATGAGGTTTTTGGATGATATTATAAAAATAAACCTAAAAAAGGTTGACATTCTGACTCACACACACACACACACACACACACACATATATATATATATATATATATATATATATATATATATATATATATATATATATATATATATATATATATATATATATATATATATATATATATATATATATATATATATATATATATTACGGGTAGGCAGGATATCATTTAGAGGGGGAAAGGTTGAGTAATATAATTATAATTATAATATATATATATATATATAGTTATATATATTTTATATATATATATATATATATATATATATATATATATATATATATATATATATATATATATATATATATATATATATATATATATATATATATAAAATTTCATATATTTAAAATTGCTCTAATATTTTTTTTTTTTTCTGCAATTGTTTTTAATAGTTGTCTGCAGCTGAATATCAACGGGTACGCCTTCCGAGATTGATTTAACAGCTTTGGCAGCCGCCAAATGCTATCGACATACTGAAAGTTCTAGCGGAGAATAATGTCAGAAGAATCCAGCTGTATAAAAGCACAAAGCTAGTTGACTTTAAGCCAATATGAAAACGAAAACATTAAAACTTTAGAAAAAAATAATATAATACGTTAGTAATTAGTAATTACTACTTCATTATCTATCGATTGATGTCTTTTCTGTTTTTCTACAACTAAACCTTAAAACGCCGTCTGGCGCTATAAGGTCCATACCTTTATTTCGTTGTAAGACGAGTGCCCCCCCGCACCCCTTGCCTACGCACATATATATATATATATATATATATATATATATATATATATATATATATATATATATATATATATATATATATATATATATATATATATATATATATATATATTTATATATATATATATATATATATATATATATATATATATATATATATATATATATATATATATATATATATATATATATATATATATATATATATACCTATATATATATATATATATATATATATATATATATATATATATATATATACGTGTGTGTGTGTGGAAGGTATTTCTTACTGGTGAATAAGATGTGGACAACGGCCACCTTTGGCTAGGCTTTCAACAGTGAGAGCAATGAACGTTGCCAAATCTCTTAGTTTTCCAGGTCGACCTGCTATCTGTTGCCACCTGTGAGGCACCCTGCGCCACGTGACCAAAGTCGAAAATGCGGCTTGCCGAAGTTCAGACCGATAATTCTTGTGTGTGTTATCAACAATGCCATCAAAGTTTCAAATACCTGAATATGAAATTATTTTTATTATTATTATTATTATTATTATTATTATATATATTATTATTATTATTATTATTGAACCAT
>JABUQX010068145.1:25000-34338 GCA_015478945.1 Trachelipus rathkii | reverse complement strand
TAAGATAAATCTGTCTTGTATTTCTTGCCATCTAATTTAATTTTCCTATTAATTGTTGGTATTCTTTACTTCTCTTTATTAAGTTTTCTATTCTTTTTGTTTTATTTCCTTAATTGTAATCTTCTCCCAGTACTCCATTTTCCATTATTATTCATGTTTCTTCCTGACATAATTGAACTCCTAAATATTTAAAGATGATTCTGAGCTACTTTCTCCTATTTCAAAGATATTTTTAATTTATTATTATATTGTTTTCAGAATTTTTACTTCCTACCCATAAACTATTTACATGTGTACATAATAATCCGTCTATATTAATGAATCTTTCATGATAATAGTGTTGGTTCCATTTACTTGTTTAAACTATATCTTAATTAATTGTTTTTCAATGATAAATACCACATCATAGCAGCAGTCTTGTAAATCCATGATACGTTTCTTCATCTCCAGAAAGTTACGCATTGTCAATTCTGGTGGTGTTTTAGAATACTTTTCTTATTATTGTATCTCCTTGTAAGTATGCTGCTGAAATATCCATAGCATTTATTTCCCATTCTTTTTCTGAGCTATGGTTAGTATATTTCATTGCTTCAGATATACTGTGGTTGGCATCTGTTTTTCCTCCATTTTTCTTCCATATCTCTTTAGCTACAATCTAGCTTTAAATTTTTCTTGTATTCTGCAATAATTTTTCACTAATTACCCATCTTACATTAATTGCTTTTTCACCTTTATCAGTTACTTCTTCAAATACCTTGTTCTTCTTCCAATTTTCTATCTCTATCATTTTGGCTTGTTGAATTTCTTCATTTGAATGATTATAATAACTTTGTTTTATCTCCTCATCTTTATCTTCACTATCTATTTCATCCATTATCTCCTCACTGTTGCATCCAAGCGATTCTTCCTCGCTATTGTTTTCATTTTCAATTACATCTAATTCATATATTTTTTCAAATTCTTTAAAATCTATATCATATATTCTTATTTGTATTTAAATTACGTATGTTATAACATCATCTTATTAATTTTTACTAGTTGCTTTGCCAGCTCTACTAATAACATAACAATTTAATATACTTCATGTATTCTTTAATTTCATTTCAATAGTATTTACCAGTTTTCACATTTTTGGATCAATTTCTTAATATTCATCAATTGATGTCATTTCTTCTTCTTCTTCTTCATCTTCAGTTTGACTTTCATTTTCATTATCAGTTTCATGATCCATAATTTTTTACCATATTATTTCTGTAATCATTACCATTAACTCATTTAAAATATCTATCATGTTTCATTTCTTTCTTCCTTCATAACTCATTCTTTTTATCTTCAAGTTCATATTATTTTCATTTAATTTACTTCTTGTAACAATTCTTGTTGAAAGTGAACTTTTGATACAGGCCTTAAAGTACCTCCTGTTTTTACTATAGATGGTTTTTCCAATCTAACACATTATTTTTAGCTGGTCCTCTCGTTCAATTCTTATCAATGTTTTTTTTATAATTTACTTTCACATATTTATATCTTTTGACATGTGTTCTCTTTATTTGACTTCTCAATGCAAACGTTTTATTTTTTCTGAACTTTCCAATTTCCTATATGTATTTTTTAGCAGTTCTATTGTTCTAATAAATTGCTTAATCATTTCATCAGTATCTTTCCTTTTCACCGCATATTATGTATCAAATCTATTATGTTTTGGGTATTTCCTATGTTTCTTTCCAAAAACAAGTTGGTTAGGAGCATATCCCAAATAATTTGTTAATCCATTCTAACATCCTATCCCACCACTCATGGCTTAAATTCTTTTATCATGTCTTCTTGTTTTAACTTGTAAATAATGATTCCTTAAGTAACCCTACTACTTTTTCACATAAACCATTACTCCATGGGCTTCCTGCCGCTGTACTCATTAATTTAATATTCAATTTTTGTCGTAAAAGTTTCCATACTCGTTTGGAAATTCCTCCTGCATCAACATAATAATTAGGACCCAAAATAATAATTCCATTTTTCGATTAACCTTTCTATAATTTCTTTACTGGTTTTATTTTTTAAAAGCCATACTGCCTGTGTATATCTTGTTGCATGGTCTATTATTACTAAAAATTTATTACTTTCAAATTCTTCCACAATCTAATTGTAATTAGTTTCAATTGATTTATTGCTAATGGCAAAGCCTATCCAGCAGGTCCTTGGTGGAGTTTCTATATTTTTACATATTTCGCAGTTCTTCACAATTTGTCCAGATTCTTTTCTTACCATTATTCCACAATCTCTTTCTTTTATTTGTTTTTGATTCGCTCATTTATTGTTTAAATAATTTTTTCTATTCCAAGCAATGAGCAATATTACACCTGTTTGACACTTTCCCCATCTTTTCTTTTCTATCTTTTCTTTTCCTTTTCTTTAAATTGGCTGATCGAACATGTTATTTTGTTTTTTATTCAATAATATGCCTGAGTGTCCCTTCATTATCAATGTTGGTAGCTTTCTGTTAGATTTAAATCACAGATATCACAGTTCCATCTTCTATATTAATTTTTAATTTCATTCTTTTCCTAGCTGATTTACCAAGTAATAAAGGTATATCACCCTCTATTACATTGATTTTTAAATCAAAACTCTTTCCTTTGATTTTACAAGGCAATAATATTTCTTTAATATTTTATATTCTGTTTTTCCAAATACGAAGCAACCATTTTTAAACTTTTGTGTGTCTTTTATATATTGTAATTCCTCATCAGTTAATCCACTAATCAATTTTGTTAATTCTAATTCTCCAATTACTGTCTCTATGCTTCCTGTATCTATAATAGCCTCTACATCTTCTTGATATTTAATTTTCTTGTGATATTATTTTCTTCCATTGTTACGTTAAAAAATATTCTATTTATTTTTATTTTTCATAATTACACTTTCTGTTTCCATTATTCATCTCTTTTTTCTGTATAAAAATTGAGGTAATCTTTTCAAAAACTATTGTTTTGTCAAGTAAGTTTTGCTATGAGAAAATAGGTTTTATTTTTTTCTTCTAGTTTTGATTTTGTTGAGACAATGTTTTATTTTTTTCCTTCTTTTTGCTTTCCAAAAGACATTTCATATTCTCATCCAATAGCAATCTCGCTGTTTATGATATGCCTTTACAAATACACATTTTATTAAAATTAAATGTTCTTTCTCCCCAGTAACATTCATCAGTGTTATGATTATTGTATTTACATATATGTAACAAATTTTTATTTTTTATAAGCCAATTTTTTCATTTTTAGTGCCTCTCTTTTGCTACATTTTCACAGTATACTGATCCATCATATTTACATTGATTCTTAGTTTGTTTAGAAATATTTGTTTTATATTCCTTCAATCTTTATTTATAATTAACTTTCTTTCCATGCCTTCATATTAGAATTACTAATCAATTGGTATGAATGTACCTTATCACTTCTTTTTAATGTCATCCCATTTTCACAATCTCTTTTTTGCCTTTATCATACCTTGCTACATATTCTCTGAAAGATTCTCCTTTCCTTTGTTGCATATTCAATAGTGTTTTTACTTTAAGATAACTTTCTTGTTCTTTTATTCTACTATATTCTTTCTTTAATGTATTTATATTATTTTCTACTCATTTCTGTCCATGATTTTCTTTTTCATTTAAGGACATAATTACTTCTAGTGGTCTCCTGCCCACCTCACTATTATTTGTGCTATATTTAGTTTTTTTCATTTCTTCAGATACTGTTCTCCTATTTTTAACTTTGATAAGTATTCTTCAAAGATTCTTCTTTTTCCACTAAAATTTAGGTATTATTTAAATTCATCTTTTTCTTTGTCATTTTTACTCCTTTTTTCTTTACTATCCAGTCAGTTCCTTTATCAATATCAGTTAGTTTACTCATTGTTATTCTTGCAAAATTTTCTTTTCGGCCAGTTTCTTTCTTCTTTACACTTTTGTTTGTTTGTTATAATAGGTCCAAATTTGATTATAAATGTTTGAAAGTAAAAATTTAGTTGTCCTTACCATTTAATTAAAATTTTGAAGATGTCAATGTTTGGAATGGTCCTGCACAAATTCCCCACTTGAAGATGTTAAACCAGTTTGTTTGTGAAATCAGTTTCTTTTACTTATTCTTTTATTAATTCTTCATATCTATCTTCCTCTTTTATTCCTTTGTTGTTGTTGTTTTTGCTATCTTTATCTTTTGCATTCACTTTTAATTTTAATTACTTTTTAAATTTTATATTATTCTTATTAATATGTTTATACGTATTTTTTTTCTTTGAAATTAAATGGCCTTAAGCTAATGATGATTATAATCAAATTTTAGCCTATCCTTAATATTAATTCATTATAAACAAAGTTTTTGCTGGAAATGAATATTTAAAGGAATTAAAAGAATTTATTCATAATATATATATAATATATAATATATATAATAATATATATATTATATATATATATATATATATATATATATATATTATATATGTATATATATATATAATTATATATATATATATATATATAATATATTTTATAAGTGAAGTAATTTTTAGTTACCTTTTTTAGTAGAGTTAAAGATGTTCCCTCTCTGTTGTCTCAGGTTGATTTTTGAGTGTTGTCTATTTTGGTTATATGACATTTTCATCAATTCTTGTATTTTCCTTTTGTCCTTTTTTAATCTTTTATTCCTTTGTTGTTGTATATTCTTAATATTGTTTAAATATATTTCTTTATTATATGTTAATCTTATTTTACTTTTTTATAAATTATAAACAAATATTATATGTATATACTAATAATTTTCTTTCTATAGTTTACATCTGTATATAATTACTGAAAAGGAGAAAAATGATTAAATGCATTTATCAATTCTTTCCCCCTCTCTGCTTCTTCAAATTTGTTTTTAGTCATCTTACATTTAAGAAGTTCTATTTGCGTTCCATTCTCATATTCATTTTCGAATCCTTTTGGAGATTACATTTTCATTTTTATTATTATGTATGGGCCTATTAGTATTTTTCAGCAAATTGATCATTACTATTCACCCATTCTATTTTTTGTAATTAATTAATTCTTTCTATATTCATTTTATTTAAAATCTTACCAGAATTCTCCTACTGTTTAAATTAATTCAGTAATGTCTTATTTTCTTGAAATTAGAGTATCTACAATGTCCTTCTATATGTTCTCAAAATTAAGAGGTATTTTCTATTAGTAATTTCTTCCCACATTCTTTGTATGTACAACGATTGTTCTATACCTTCAAGCAAACTTTTTGCATCTGCGGCTCTAACTAAATCGGTTAACATTTGATCAAAGGAAAACTACATAAATGGGTATCATTTTTGCCTTTTTTATCTACAGGCAAAATTAGACATCCCAGGTTTGTGTTTTATACTCCTTCCTTTAGCAAAATGCATGAACACAATATGTTATGAATTTCCTCAATTTATCATTAATTTACTTGTATTGATATTTAATTCATTTCCTGTAGTTTTTTTTCATCAATCTATGTAGTCTTTATAATCTTCCATACACAGTTCTTTTCCTCCTTTACTCATTTACTAACTATATAAGATAATTTTTGTCAAGTTTTGATAGTCAGAAAACTTAGTCCAAATATTAATTGCTGGAACTCTTTTACTTCTTTTTAATTAAGTTTTCTATTTTCTTTTGTTTTTATTGCATTAATTTTAATCTTCTCCCAGTAACTATTTTGCTCCCCTATCATTATCATGTTTTCTTCTGACTAAATTGAACTCCTGAAAATTTTAATGATTCGAACTCACTTTCCTGCCTATTTCCAAACCTGTTTTTTAATTTGTTTATTATATTGCTTCAAATTTTTTTTACTTCCTACCCATAAATTATCATCTACATGTGTACATAATAATCCTTCGATATTATTTGAATCTTTCCTTATCCAAATAGTGTAGCGCCATTTAACTAGTGTCTAGACCTAATCTTAAGTAATTGTCTTTCAAATGATAATACCACATCAATAGCAAGCATCTTGTAAACATAACGGTTTATTCATTTCCATAGTTACCATTATCAAAATTATGGTGGTGGTTTTAGATATAGCTTTTCTTGTTATTATATCTCCTTGTAAGTATGCTGCTGAAATATCCATAGCATTTATTTTCCATTTCTTTTCCTGAGCTATGGTTAGTATCATTTTCATTGCTTCAGATGAAACAGTTGGTGCATCTGTTTTTTCTTCCACTGTTTCTTCATATCCTTTGGCTACCAATCTAGCTTTAAATTTTTTCTTGTTATTCTGCAATAATTTTTCACTAATTACCCATCTAACATTAATTGCTCTTTCACCTTTATCAGTTACTTCTTCAAAAACCATATTCTTCTTCCAATTTTCTATCTCTATTATTTTAGCTTGTTTAATTTCTTCATTAGAATGATTATAATAACTCTGATTTACTTCCTCATCTTCATCTTCACTATCTATTTCATCTATTTTTTCCTTGCTTACATCCAACGATTCTTCTTCGCTATTTTCTTCATTTTCAATTACATCTAATTCATATATATTTTTTCAAATTCTTTTAAATCTATATCATATATTCTATTTGTATTCAAATTGCGTATGTTATAACATTTATTATATTTTATATTAGTTGCTTTGCCAGCTCTAACTGATAACATAACAATTTAATATATCTTCATTATTTCTTTAATTTCATTCATAGTTCATTAACCAGTTTTTTCAACATTTTGTGGATCATTTTTTCAATTCATCATTGATGTCATTTCTTTGCCTTTCTTCTTCATCTTCAGTTTTGATTTCATTGTTCAATTATCAGTTTCATCATTCCAATAATATGACATATTTCTCTTCTGTACACTACCATTCTCATTTAAATCATCCTTACTATTATGTTTTTCATGTCTTTCTTCCTCATATTTCATTTACCAACACTTTGATTACTGGTTCCTTTGTTATATCTTTTAATGGAAATTTTGAATTCTGGTTGAATGAACTTTGATACAGATCTTAAAGTACCTCCATGTTTTACTATAATGGTTTTTCCGTCACAAACATTACTTTAGCTGGTCCTCTTCATTCTTTATCAATGTTTCTTTTGTAATATACTTTTTCACCTATATTTATATTTTTTGACAGGTGTTCTCTTATTTGACTTCTCAATGCACGTTTTATTTTCTCAGAACTTTCATTTTCTATATGTATTTTTCTAGCATGTTCCATCGTTTCTAATAATTCTTTAATCATGTCATCAGTATCTCTTTTCACTTATTATTATATTATCAGAATCTACTATGTTTGGTATTCCTATGTTTCTCCCAAAAACAAGTTGATTAGGTGCATATCCCAAATCTAATTTGTTAGTCCATTTTTTAGCAAAAATTGCCATGCCATACTATCTTGTCTATCATGTCCTCTTGTTTTAACTTATATAATGATTCTTTAAGTAACCCACTACCTTTTCACATAAACCACTACTCCATGGGCTTTCTGCCGCTGTACTCATAAATTTTATATTCAATTTTTCTCCTTCAACTACATCTATCTTCACTTGAAATTCTCTTTCCTGCATCAGACATAATACTATTAGACTTCCAAAATATATAATCCTTTTCAATTAATCTTTCTATTATTTCTTTACGTTGTTTTTATTTTTTAGCCATACTGCTTGAGTATATCTTGTTGCATGGTCTATTATTACTAAACATTTATTAAGCTCCTCAAATTCCTCCCACATCTAACTGAATATTTAATTTAATTTATTTGCTAATGACAAGGACACAACACGGTCTTGTGAGTTTTTTCTTATATTTTTTAATATTCACATTCTCATCAACAATTTGCTCCAATTCTTTCTTACATTATTCCAAAAACCTTCTTTTTATTTGTTTTTCATTGGCATTTTTTATTGTTTTTAAATAATTTTCTATTCACACAATGAGCCAAATTGTCGTATGTAGCTTTTTTCAATTTTTCTTTTCATTTTTTTCTTATCACAATTTCAACAAATTGACTAATCCAACATGTTTTCTTTTGTTTCCTATTCAACAGTATGCAGGAATGTCCTCCTTCATTATCAAAAGGGTTGTACTTTCTGTAAGATTCAAATTACACAAATATCACAGTTTCATCTTCAAGATTAATTTTAAATATTCATCTTTTCCATGGCTGATTTACTAGTAATGAAAGGTATATCAGCCCTCTTATTCATTGATTTTTAAATCAAAACTCTTTCCTTTGATTTTACAAGGCAATAATATTCTTTTAATATTTTATATTCTGGTTTTTCCAAATAAAATAACAAGTATTAAAAACCGCAGTGTCAATTTATATATGTAATTCCTCATTCAGTTAATCCACTAAATCAAGTTTTGTTAATTCCCGAATTCTCCCAAATACTGCTCTATAACTTCCGTATCTATAATAGCCATTACATCTTCTTGAAATATTTAATTTCATTAGAGTCGGTATATGCTTCATTATTATTGAAAGCTTTTCTATTTCATTTATCTTTCCTCCATTCTTCTAAATCATTTCTTCTTCTGAAGTTTTTGTGAATTAATTGCAAGAAACTTGTCAAATGCGGCTGACCTCTTACTTATACCCATGACAATATATGCTTCATAATATCTAATATCTCATAATTTATTTCATTTCTTTTACAATTTTCAATTCTTTGTGATTTCTTTTTTAATTTTCCCAACACACAAAACAAATATTATCTTCTTTCATTCCAATAACAATCTTCTGTTTTATGATTAGTACGTTTACAAATACCACATTTATTAATATTAAATGTTCTTTTCTCTCCAATAACATTCATCAGTGTTATGATTATTGTATTTCACTATTGTACAGTTTTATTTTTATTATAAAGACCAATTTTCATTTTTATTCGCCTTCTTTTCTTATGATTTTCACATGACTGATTCATCTATATTTACAATTGATTTCTTTAGTTGTTAGAAAAATATTTGGTTTTAATTCCTTCAATCTTATTTATAATTAGCTTTCTTTAACATGTCTTTCTATTAGAATTACTAATCAATAGATATGAATGTACCTTTTCACTTATTTAAATATTCATCCATTTTTTCACAATCTCTTTTTGCTTTATCATACCTTGCTACATATTCTCTGAAAGATTCTCCTTTTCCTTTGTTGCATATTCAACAATGTTTGTACTTTAAGATAACTTTCTTGTTCTTTGTTTCTACATATCTTTCTTTTAATGTATTTATAATTTTCTACTTCATTTTCTGTCCATATTTCTCTTTCATTTAAAGACATAATTACTTCTAGTGGTTCCCTCCCCTGCTAAACCTG